>PISX010031475.1:0-17361 GCA_004024625.1 Mellivora capensis
AAAAGTGGAAAAGTCACAAATATGTAGGAATTATATAATACTCTTGAATAACCAGTGGCTCAAAGAAGAAATGAAAAGGGAAATTTGAATATATCTTGAGACAAACTAATGAAAACATAACATACCCAAACTTATGGAAACAAAATATGTAACAAAAGCAGTACTGAAAGGACGGTGTATAGCCCTAAGCATCTAGATTAAAAAAGAAGAAATATTTCAAATAAACAATGTAACTCTCCATATCAAGGACCTCTAGAAGAAGGGAAGGCCACAGTGGTCCCATGAGTTCCCCAGTTCTTTGAGAGCAAATTTCCTTTGCTGCAAAGAGCTCAAGACTGAGGAGAGAATGATGTTCTCCAATGAAATGAAGAGGCAGAGATCAGGGTGTAAGGCATCTAAAGCAGCTTAAATCTATGGAGTGGGACATTGGGAGATATGCAGAGAGGCAAATCCTAAAGATTGTGTGGAGCAATGTCACAGGCCTGTGAATGGAAGATGGATTGTGTATGTGGAGATTGAAGGTACTAAGGGATTAAGAGTAGAAGAGAGATACTAGAAGAGATGCTGCTCATGCTGGGGAAGAGAAGTACTTTAGGGTGACATCAATATCTACCTTCTTGATACTCTGCACTTATCTAAGACAACAACAATTTCATAGCACCAGTCAGATCCCATAAAACCTCCCCATTTAAGGACTAATCCCTTAAGTAGTATCTTTACCACCCTCAAGTAATATGGTAGAGCCACCTTAACAAAGCCTAAAATCAAGCCTTGGAAAGATCTGCAGAGAAAACAGTTTGGAAATTGACTCCCATTAAATTACAGGAGTTGAGGGAATCTTGGGCTTTATGCAAATCTACACGAACAGAGCAAAAATTTAAGTCCACCCAAGTTGATCATAAGAGTCTGTAATTGAGGAGCTACCTATTAAAATAAGAATGAATACATTTCAGAAGATTTTTAAAATTCCAGGCTCTACAGTACATTAATCAATAAACTCGCTATATTAAAAAAAATCACAAGACATTCGAAGAAACAGAATTTGAACCATAGTCAAGGAAAAAAGTAATCAATAAGAAAACAAATCTGAAATGGCTCAGTTGTTGAATTTAAGGAGAGAAAGACCTTAAAACAACTACTATAAGTTTCTCTTAAAAAAGTAAAAATAGTCTTGTTGAGCAAAAGGGTAGGGAATCTCAGCAGAAAAATGAAAACTATAATCCACTTGAAATACTGGAATGGAAAAGTACAATAGTAGAAATAAAAATTGTACTGATGGTCTTAAGAGCAGATTCAGTATGGGGAAAAAAAGAGTCAGTAAACTTGATGACAGGTAAAAAGAAATTATTTCAGCAACAGAGAGATAAAATATTAAAGAAAAATAGACAAATCCTCAGGGATGGAATGGAATAAATCTAATTTATTTTTACTTGATGTCTCAGAAGAATAGACTGGGATTGGGAAAGAAAATATACATGAAGAAATAATGTCCAAGAACTTTTCAAATTTGAGAACACCAACTTGCTTACAAATAAAGGAAGCTTCCAAGCAGGATAAATATCAGAGAACCAGGCTGAGACCCTTCACAGTCACACTATTGAAACAAAGAGAACAAGAAAATCTTGAGAACAGCCACAATACAAAAGCAAATGATGTATAAAGGAATGAGGATAATAAAGGTTGCTGATTTCTCCTCAGAAACAATGCAGGCTGGAAGACAATGGGATGGCATATTCATTTATTTTTTTAAAAGAGTTTATTTATTAGAGAGAGAGAGACAGGAGGGGATGGGAGAGGGAGAAAGAATCTGAATCAGACTGTGCACTCAGTGCAGACCCCGATGCTGGGCTCAATCCCACCATTGTGAGATCATGACCTGAGTGGAAACCAAGATTCTGAGGCTTAACTGACTGAGCCACCCAGGTGCCCTGGAATGGCACATTTAAAGTGCTAACAGAAAAAAATAACACTGTCAGTCAAAGTTTCATATCCAGTGAAAAAGTTCTTCAAAAATGAAGATGAAATAAAATCATTTTCAGGTATGCAAAAAAGAAAGGAAAAGAAAGGAAAGCAGGAAGGAAGGAAGGGAGGGAAAGAAAAAGAAAGAAGAGGTAAAATTCACCACCAATAGACTTGGATTACAAGAAATATTAGAAAATGTCCTTTAGGTCAAAAAAAATTTTACAGCTGGAAATTAAAATCTACAAAGAATAATTAGGAGAACTAAAAATGACAGATTAGTAGGTAAATAGAGATGACTATGTTTTCTTTCTTCACAAAACTTTAAAGTAAAAAGAATAACACTTTAGACTCAGATTTATGTAGAAGTAGAGGATAAAGGCAGCTGAGAAAGGTCAGGGGTGGGCAAATAGAAGTATATGTTGTAAGGTAAGTGCGTTTGCCAAGTGGGAAGCCAGAAGTGGGAAGCCAGATCATGAAGTAGGCAGTGGTAATTCTGTGTTGAATGCTAGTAGGGCAATGGTGAAGGAGTTGTAAAGTCCAAAGTGTGAAGTATAAGGAGGGATAATACTGTCTGTCCCTAAATAAGATTTGTAAGATGAATATTGTTAGTTATGGGTCAGTGATTAAAGTGATGAATGTCATTGGCCCTAGAACAACAACTAAAAAATAATAAAAAGATAGGTAGCTAAGAAGAGAGCAGAAGAAATAAAATAGACACTAAAAACACTTGAGAAGGGTAGAAAGGAACCCAAAACTTAAGGGACAGATGGAAAATAAGTAGTAACATTATAATCTTAAACTCAACCACAGCAATTACGAAAAAGACTTGTATAGAACTATTCATGACAGTTTTATTCATAATAGTCCCAAACTGGAAACAACTTAATTATCTACCAACTGATGAATAGATTAAAAAAGTGTGGTATATACATATAATGGACTACTACTACACAATAAAAAGGAAAAAATGCAACAATATGGTTATTTGTAAAAAGGTTATGTTGAGCAAAAAAGGCAGAGTAAAAAGTATGCGTACTTTATGATTCATTTATAGGATATTCTAGAACAGACAGAACGAATCTGTACAAACTAATCAGAAAGTGGCTGCCTGGGGCAGGAAATGGAGTAGATTGATTGCAAAGGCGCACAGGGAAACTTCTGGCCATGATGCAAATGTTCTGTATCTTGAACAGGATAGTGATTATAGGGTTATTGGTCAAAAGTCATCAACAGTTACTTATAATGTGTCCGTTGTATTGTGTATAATTTATGCCTCAGTCATGTTTATTTTAAAAATTAAAATTTTTAAAAAAAAATATTTTATTTATTTGTTTGACAGACAGAGACCACTAGTAGGCAGAGAGGTAGGCAGAGAGAGAGAGAGGAGGAAGCAGGCTCCCTGCCAAGCAGAGAGCCTGATGCAGGGCTCGATCCCAGGACCCTGGGATCATGACCTGAGCCGAAGGCAGAGGCTTTAACCCACTGAGCCACCAGGCGTACATGATATGTGTTGTGGGTTTGTGTTGAATTTAGAAAATTGGAAATATTTGGATATTTTGAATGACGTCAAAGGAAGGTGTGGAATTTTTGTGTTTGTTGAACGAGTGCTAGATCAAAAGAAAAACAGTGCTTTTAGATGAAGGAAATTTGAGAGAAGCCTGTTTTCTTCATTTTGGTATACTCCTAACCCTAGCAGGGCGGCCAACTGAAAGTTATTGCTCAATAAATTTTGGGTTAAATTTAATTCATGTTAATTTTCAGAAAATCAATGACCTCAAAATGTCAAATGTCTGCCTTTCATATTTTAATATGTTCTTGTGCATCATGAAATTAAAGACATAGTTTTCTAAGTGAAAGATCTTTATTTTTAATAACTAATGAATCCTTGTTCTTGTCCAGTGCTGTGCCGGACATGTCATACATGGGTTGGTCTTTCCAACACCTCAAGAATATTGGCTTTTGATCCACCCTTTCTTTTAAGCCAAGTTCTTTTAGGAAATTTGTTCAAAATTGTACCATGTGAGAGATGGGTGAGAGTAATTCTTTGTCAGAGAGGTATGTTAAACATTATGATTGTTTTTTGTGGAAGGATATCCCTTGCCATGTGTGGATTTCTACCCCCACCCCTGCCAGCTTGATTGAGATATAATTAACATGCAACATTGTGTAACTTTAAGTTGTATAATGTGATTGTTTGATACACAGACATGTTGCTAATTATATACCACAATAAGATTAGTTGAAACATCCTTCAACTCAGATAATTTTAATTTATTTTTTTGGTAAGGACATTTAAGATTTACACCTCTTAGCAACTTTCAAGTATGCGATATAGTGAATATCTTTTAAAAAGTGGATTTATTAATTCTTGTCAAAGATAATTGCTCTGTAAAAATGAGATCAGGGAAAATAACAGGAATTTAAGTTTACTTGGGAAATTTTGAGTTTGGATGAGATTGTGAAGTACCATTATAATCCAGTGCACTTGAAAACTGTCAAGCTTGTGAACTGCCAAACACCCTTTGAAAGGAGGGGCCACAGGCAGACTTTGAATTTGAGCCATTTACTGTTATATAAATACAAAGACCTAGTTCTTTAAAGGATATACCTTCTTTTAAACTCTGGAATGTCAGAAGACCATTAATGATTTTAAGTGTTAATCTTGTACTAAAGCTCTGTTTCAAAGTTTAGCTCTTCTGTTTCCTTTTTCTTTCCTTCTTTTTTTTTTTTCCCCCCAGAATGCATTCTTGGAGCTCATTATGTCCCTGCATATAATTTATCCTGGACTAAAAAATGGGATCTCATTTGGTTTTTATTATAAAGCTGTTTGAGGCTATTTTGCTTCAATGTAATTTGATTAATTATTTGCTTTTCATACTTACTAATGGATATTGATTTTTGTATTTGAAAAAATAAATAAATATGGAACTAATTTGGGGAAGATGTTTAGTGATAGTGGACTATTTCGCAGTAAAAATTATTTAATGAGCTTGGAAACATACTTCCAAGAATTCTATTGATTATTGTAAAATTATCCTATACAAATAACTCTCCATAAAGGTCAAGTTACTTACCAGGTAGTCTTTAGTGAAACCTATGCTATACTGATGACAGATCAGGAATTGACATCTAACTATGGATATAAAGTGACAGTAGTGAAGCAATAAATCATGGTCTGATTAGGCCCTTCACTCATGAAATGAAGACGTGGGAGCTCAGTTATGTGACGTCACTGATTTTCCTGTTCTGAGTTACTGTCTCCCTCTCTTGATGTCCCTCCCCCTTCATAATCAAAGTAAGAGCATACGATAATCAGCTTTTATCTGTAGGTCAGTTTGAAGCCGGTGCTCTTGGGAAGTCCATATCAAATCTTGTGGAAACTTCCAAACAAGGGAGATATATATATTTTCTTTTCTTTTATTTCCAAGCCAGGAGCTATGTTTTTAAGGTAGTTTGGAGTGACTAAAAGAATACACCCACAAGAATTCAGTTGCCTGTCAAGGCCCATCACATGAAGTGGGAATGTGGCATTCACTGAGTCCCACACTTATGTGGACAAAAGTACAGCATGTTTTTGTCCAATCCTAACCCAGACACTTAGCTTGGTAGAGGATAACATTGACACAGTAGACATCAGAAAGTTCCAGGCCACAGGGATCACCTAAGTAAATAAATATTGTATAACCCTGCCTGCAAAGAGAACCTGAAGTGATGTATTTTAGGGGAAGGCAGTTGGAGGAATCCTGAGGACCCTGTGTTTCAGTGTGCCCAAAGGGAGACATGTGATCTTCTGCATACGAGGGGAGACATATAAGTTTTATAGATATCTCTATGAAATATATATATATATATATATATATATATATATATATATATATACACACACACACACACATATAATAGAGATATATTATAATAGAGATATATGTAAAAGGATATCTATAAAACTTTTAATTGTTGGTCTTACTACTCTATAGTTGCTTTCCGGCTATTGAATTATGATTCTCAGTTTCTAAAATAAATATCATTGATATGATTCATGTTCAAGAAAATAACCTTTTGAAATTTCTTTCTTTCATAACTGGAACGTATTCCCAATGTGCCTTGCAATCAACAAACATTAAAAATAGATTAAAAATCGTGGGGCGCCTGGGTGGCTCAGTGGGTTGAAGCCTCTGCTTTCGGCTCAGGTCATGGTCTCAGGGTCCTGGGATTGAGCCCTGCATCGGGCTCTCTGCTCAGCGGGGAGCCTGCTTCCTCCTCTCTCTCTCTCTCTGCCTGCCTCTCTGCCTACTTGTAATCTCTATCAAATAAATAAATAAAATCTTTAAAAAAAAGTCTCTACCCCAAGTACTTTTATAGGATACAAATCCTAAATGTCAATATTTTCCCCCATGAGTTTTCCTTAGTGACATCAGAAGGATAATAGCATGAATGTGAAAATGCTAAACTTATTCATCATAAAATCACTAACTTTATCTTTTCTTGCTTCAGGTTGTTTGGCATCGATAAATTAAAGCTCCGCGGTGCTTGTTTGCAGAGACGTTTGTAGATTCCACTGGTGATTATAGCATATTTTCCTGTACTGCTAAAAAAATGACATGGGAAACATATCTTCATTTCAGATGTGTGTTTCTATTTGCAGTTATAGGATGTAAGTGATAAATAAATAATAGAGCCCGCATGTTCTGGCCAGAGTAGGTCCAGGTCCAAGACTAAGGAGTGGTGATAGTTTTGTCCTTGACAAGATACAAGGTGGAAACAGCTGTACTTTTCCTTCCCGCTGATGTGAATTTCCAGTGTTAAAAGATGAAACGCAGTGTACATGTGCCTTGTAAGACTCTTTCAATCAATATTATTATTACTCCTAAACCAAATGTCTTGTGTAGTGTCTTCCAAATGTAGACAGATAGGGCATCTTTGCTGACCATCATCCGATTAGTCTTTATTAGTGGGTAACTTACTGCCAAGAGTCATGGTACTTTGCAATATAAAATTCCATACAATATTTACTTTTGGTATTTTCCATTCCATACAAAATACTTTTGGTATTTTCACTATTTCTGTGACACTTCAAAGTATGACTTTAGAACAAAATCCACTTTGGTACAGATTTCAAGATGACCGGGTGCTTATAATTGCTTGTACATTTAATCTAGAAACATTTATTTATGGTTTACAAACACTATCTACCCAGTGCTGGATGCTGGACTATAAAATGACTAAGAAACCATCCTCTCTAGAAGGGCTTCTTGCTCTGTTGGTAAAGAGACACATTAACAGATAGATGCAGCTCAATGTTATATGTGTAGGGAGCACAGAGGAGGGGATGGGGTTGGAAATAGTCAATCCTATGTCATGGAGCTCATGAAGGAACTCACAAGAAAGGTGACACTTGATCTGTGTCTTTAAAGTTTGTTGAAGTTTGCTATGCAGATGGGTGTGAGGAGAAAAGAACATTCTATTAGAGTTAGAAATAGGAACAGAGAGGCAGAGGAAGGAAATGACTCTTGAGGATGATCGAATGCTGGTTCTTGGTGACTGGAGAGTAGTGAGGCAAAGAAAAGAAATCAGTATATCTTGTCGAAGTCTATAGTGGACCCTAAATAAAATATTTTACATATTTGTTAAAATCTTATTTAGTTTTTAGTAAAAGAAATGCTTTCAGTTTTACATGGCAGATTTCAGATTTTGCACTTTGAACCCTTAATTAGAGTAAATGTATCAGAAATGACAAGAATCATAGTTGCTAACAATTATGCAGTATTAATCTATCAATATATGTGAGCTTTTGTTCAAAGAGCAAATGATAATGGTTGCATAAAGTAAAGAGAGAAAAATCTTTTATTGGTCAAGAAAACAAAAACCAGGGGATTCACATTGCTTTCATAAAAGCATATTTTCACCTGAAAATCCCCTGATGTGCTTGTTGAAAATACCAAATGGCTAACAGACACATGGAAAAATGCTCAACGCCACTAGCCATCGGGGAAATACAAATCAAAACCACAATGAGATACCACCTCACGCCAGTCAGAATGGCAAAAATTAGCAAAACAGGAAACAACAAATGTTGGCAAGGATGTGGAGAAACAGGAACCCTCTTACACTGTTGGTGGGAATGCAAGCTGGTGCAGCCATTCTGGAAAAACAGTATTTTCTTGAAGAAATTAAAAATAGAACTACCCTACGACCCAGCAACTGAACTACTGGGTATTTACCCCAAAGATACAGATGTAGTGAAAAGAAGGGGCACATGCACCCCAGTGTTCATAGCAGCAATGTCCACAATAGCCCAACTGTGGAAGGAGCCGAGATGCCCTTCAACAGATGAGTGGATAAAGAAGATGTGGTTCATGTGTACAATGGAACATCACTCAGCCATCAGAAAGGGTGAATGCCCACCAATTGCATCGACATGGATGGGACTGGAGGGGATCATGCTATGTGAAGTTAGTCAAGCAAAAAAGACAATTATCATACGGCTGCACTCATATGTTCCATTATCCGTTATCACATTATCATATGGTTGCACTGATAGCACAGAGGACCTTAGGGGAAGGGAGGGAAAACGGAAGGGGAAGAGATCAGGGAGGTACACAAACCATGAGAGACTGTGGACCCCAGGAAACAAAGTGAGGGTAACATGGTGATGGGTATTAAGGAGGGCACGTGTTGTGATTAGCATTGGGTGTTCTATGCAAGTGATGAACCATTGAACACTACATCGAAAACTAACAACATAATAAAAAAAAAAGAAGAAAATACCAAATCCCTGACCCTACTCAACGAGATTCTGATTCAGTGGATCTGAAGATGAGGCTCTGGGCTCTGTGTTGCTCCTAAACTCCACAGGTGATTGGCTTATCCACTGAAGCGAAGTATGAGCATTGGATCCCCTGTAGTGCAAATGTGTTCAGTACTATTTTTTGTTACCTTTAAAACATATTTATGAGCTTCAAATATATTTGATCGAGAAGGTAGAAATTTACCTTTAAAACATATTTATGAGCTTCAAATATATTTGATCGAGAAGGTAGAAATTTTCCCCCAGCTAATTCAACTGATAACAAGACATGGCTACACGGGTAGCAGCAGCTTATTCTAATGGCAGGGCATGTCCTTGTGCATGCAGTGGATCTGAAGCATGATCGCTAAAGCACTGGCAAATACAGCCTCTGGACCCCTGCTGTTTGTTAATATTCAGTCTACATGTTTGCTACGTGAAATATTCCCATCAGGAAATGTTGGATTGGCCTTCATGTGGGCTAGTATCAGCTCTTCCCAGATGGACCAACAAAATAGGAGAGACACCAAAGAGCAAACTGCATTCTTTCCTTAAATGCTGTCTGGGTACGTTGTAGAATACCCAGCAGAGGGGTGGGCATTGTCTCTGCCGAGTGTTATTTGCTTAAGCATATTCTTTTTTGGTTCTGCTATTTTTTAAAATTACATCTTATTTATTTTAATTTTTAAATGCATTTTTTATTCTGTTATGTTAGTCACATGCAGTACGTTGTTAGTTTTCGATGTAGTGTTCCATGATTCATTGCTTGTGTATTTTTAATTTTTTTAGACTTATTTATTTGTTTGAGAGAGTGAAAGAGAGAGCACAGAGGGAGAGGGAAAAGCAGGCTCCCTGCTGAGCAGAGAGCCAGACGTGGGGCTTGATCCCAGGACTCTGGGATCATGACCTGAGCTGAAAGCAGATGCTTAACCGACTGAGCCACCCTGGTGCACCATTCTGTTATATTTTTAATGATGATAAGCAAATGAATTATTGGCTTAGCTAAAAAATAACTTTGTGGACTTGCAGGTCTGATGTCCAGATTTAGACTTCGGAAGGATGGGAAATGGAGAGATAAGAAATCTGACTTTCGTTCTTTCGTCCCTGTGAATTCCCACTATTCTTTTCCATTTTGCCTTCTTTGTTTCCTCCTCAGTCTGATCCCTGGTTACACCACTTCTCATTGTTCTCTTGGTCTCAGTGAGCACAGAGAGCAGCAGGACAAATGAAACTGAGATTTTCCTTAGTGACGGTTTTCCTGCTTCATGACCTGATTATTTTCCAGAATTAGTTTATGATGTATGGCTCAAAGTTCATTTTCATATTCTGATTACTAAAATAAATAGTCCTCGGAGCTTTTATTTTCCATTTTATAATTAAATGTGATCAAGGATATTTAATGTACGTGACATGTGTTGTTTAATTTATATGTTTAAAATTACACCTAGAAATAAAAGTGTCATTTGTTCTCCACTGAAAATTAATTAATATTGTTGTTTGTATTTTAGTTGCCAGATTGGGCAAACCACAACATGATGAGAAATTACTTTTTCTACTTTCCTTATCTCAGGTATTGATGACATATGGTAATTTTCTTTTAGGGGGATTCTTTAGAAATACCATAAATCCCCACAAATTCCAATTTATCAAAGTGCAAGCTTGCAAACTGCAAGTTTTAAAGCCCCAGATGGACGGGAGGGTTTTTCACAGTTGTTGTGCTGGTCCTTTTGAAAAGATTCTGTGTAGTATTAGAAACAGATCAGAAGTCCTTGAACTTAACATAAGACTAGAACACACTAGATGGTGCTGTTATCCCAGTTGCAATGGCCCTGGAAACCATGCAAGAGTAAAGTCAGAATAAAGCTAGAATAAAGGAAAGAATGCTCAGGGTGCATACTGGATTTTGTCTTCCAGCAGAAGATACGCTCCCATCAGATTATATCGTTCACTTTCACCGCATTGCTTTTGCATTTTCCTCAGAAATGCTTTGTTGAGGTTTTGCACTAACACAGTCTTGTTTTTAATATGCATGTGTGGGTGTGTACACATGAACACATGTGTGAGATTGGGACCGGGCAGGTGGTCTGTTTTATCTGACTTTATTTCTGTTTTTATTGCTCATGACTTCATCAAAGGAGCACTCAGTTCCAATCGACTTCGCTGGACATGGCTTACCTCCCGCCACCTCCTGGTTTCCCACTATTTTCCTCCATGTGGGCTATCCCTCCATCAACTCTTTCCCTGGATATTTTGCCTGTTTTGTAGGACCAATTTCAAAGGCTATGCCTTCCATTAAGCCCTTCCTCATTGGTTCAGTCATGGTTCTTTTACACTGAATTCCTGTAAGCCCTCCACACTGAGTTTATGCCTGTCACTCTCTGCCTGGCAATCTTCATGTACTTTTCTAATTATCTTTAAAACTCCTTGAGAACATGGGTAATTACTTACATAGTTCCTCCTTCTTCTTCTGATATCAGCCTTTACATGAACTACTACATCTTGAACGTAATTGGTGCTTACAAATGTGCTTGCTGTGGAAGAATGAAAGAATGAACAAGTGAATTACTATTAGAAAGGCATTTGTTTAGATACCCTGTTTGCTCTCCACCCTTCACCACACTGTCCTGGACCGGAGATATTGATCTCTATTGACTACATCACTCACTCTCCTCTGGCTTCCAGTTGGCATGGCCAATAGGAAGTACAACAAGAAATGGGAAGGGAAGAGAAAAGTAGAGGCATTTATCCTCCAATCTCCCTCTGGGACAAGTCATGTGTTGGCCACGGCTCTGTTTCTCCCCATAGGGCCACAGCTCTTGACAGTATCTGGTAATTCCTCCCTTCCTTTTCCCCTTCAAGCCAAGGGGTGGTAGCTTTGATGCTTCCCTGTTCCTCATTTGCCTTAACTTTGTCTCTTTAAAAATTTTTTTCCAGGGGCTCTTGGGTGGCTCAGTTGGTTAAGCAACTGCCTTCTGCTCACGTCATGATCCTGGAGTCTAGGATCGAGTCCCACATCGGGCTCTCTGATCTCCAGAGAGTCTTTTTCTCCCACTGACCTCTCTCCTCTCATTCTCTCTCTCTCTCAAGTAAATAAAATCTTAAAAAATTTTTTTCCAGTTTTACTGAGAAACAGTTGATATACATCATTTCATAATTAACTGTCTCTATTAATCTCTTCACAATCAACTGATTGAAATGTGACATCTATGACCCATATACAAACTATGACCTATAGAAGGTCCTTAGAAAATGAATTATCTCATATAAGACTTTATTCTTTCTGATAATGTGACCAAGGCATCACATCTTAAAGGGTTATTTATATAACCGAGATTTGATTTTCCCTTACTCTCAGGTCAGAAGACAACTTACTCTGACACACACAAATGCTTACTCTCATTTGCTAAGGTATTCAAAATAAGCATATTAATTATTGGAGGATTTTTATTATTGCATAGGAAAGAGATTATCTGCAATTATGGGCTAATTGCTATTTATATATTTTTATTTTATTTTTTTTTAAGATTTTCTTTATTTATTTGACACAGAGACAGAGAGATCACAAGCAGGCAGAGAGGCAGGCAGAGAGAGAGGAGGAAGCAGGCTCCCTGCCGAGCAGAGAGCCCAACGCAGGGCTCGATCCCAGGACCCTGGGATCATGACCTGAGCCGAAGGCCGAGGCTTTAACCCACTGAGCCACCCAGGCACCCCTATTTTCTTATTTTAAAACATTCCATTTATTTTTTTTTTCTGCTAATATACAGAAACACTGACTCAAAGAACTAAAACAATGGTTTTCAAACCATTATCTGAGAGACCTAGGGTTTCCCAAATTAAATTCTTGCTTCAACATAAAAAACAAAATGCATGTGATTTTTAAGCTTTTAGCAAATACATGATCAAGGTGGCCCAAGGTATTAGATGGTATAAGAAGGTATCTTGAAATGACGCTATTAATATCTCATGTGATAGGATTCAGATGAAAATCTTTTCTGCCTACCAAAGAATGACTTCAACAGATTGAGAAATCTGTTCATTGATTCCCTTGCAACACAGATAATAGCCACGTGAAACTTTTTACTCAGCTGTGATATAGCAGTAATTTATGTAACTCGCAGAGGTTTTAAGATGATTAGATGGCATCACAATATACACGGCATCCTACTCAGGGCTAGTAGAATGTGCTCCATATATACTAATTTTCTTGTTTTTCTTGGAGTCGTACAGTCACTTGCCAGACAATCACATTGAAACTCGTGTCTCCTGATTTCAAATTCAAGGTTAGTTATGCCTTCCTGATGCTGCCCCAATTTGCCAATTTATGTACATACATAAAGTACATGAATTTCCTTTTTCAGTTATGATTTTCTCATTGCACATATGTAGAACATAGCAGCAGATCAGGAAAATCTAGGTTGCCATATGGATTTTAGTCGGCATGAGAAGTCACCAGTATTGTGTTGTCTGTCAGTGTATGTAATCATTATCTCAGGTAACTGTTCGTTTCCCTGCTGATACTTACAAGCTCGGATATAAGAAAACCATGGCCTTTGTGATGAGAGCATTTGATTTTTCATTCATAATTTGCTATCATTTTTGAGATTGTGAATTAAATGACCCCTTAGACCATGTGTTTCTGGCTTATGCCCCGCAGACACAGTCTACCCACTTCTTACCATTGGACACCTGAGCTCTGGGAGAATGGCATGAGGCCCATGTGCCTCTGTCTTCTGCCAACAGGATTCCACTCTCTTCTAATGTGACCCATTTGGCTGACAAGGTCATAGGCCTGACAATGGGAGATAAGGCAATTCTGGGGGAGATGAGTGTTTTAATTCATTTTGAATGTAGGAATTCGAGTCAAACCCTATCTCTGATGAAAGGAAATGTGTAGTTTTTGAGTTAGAAATTTGTATTTCTGGAATAGTTCTGCAATCTACTTCAGTTGAAGCCTGTTTGATGTTTTCACTCTTTAGATATCCAGGAAAGGAGAGCTACATGGAATCAATGGGTAAAGGTGAAAACACCGCGTAAAATCTTCAGAGAACCCGTACCTCTGGGGCAACTAACATATTATATGTTAATAAAAATAATGAAAAAAAAAAAACAATCTTCAGAGATAGAAAACATCTGAATTCCAGTCCCTGGATAATAGAACATAGCCCTTACTTTTCTTTAAAAATGTTCAGTTCCTCTTGAATTTTGCCTTTCTCTATCAATCAGGCATCAAGTACATATAGACTCACGCCTGTATGTGTTTGCAATTGTGAGAACATATTTTACATGTGGGAATATGTGTATGTAGAGATAGAAACATTTTGAGATCATTCTTATATTTTCTAGACCCGATGTCTGGATTTTCATGGAGAACCCAGATTTGTGTTGCCGATGAGGCTGCCTTGGCCGGCACTCGCATATGCAGTGCATGAAGGGCAATGACTTTTCACCACAGAAGCCCACAAAAGCATATTCGATCGGTATGTAAATTACTTCCCAAAAGAGCTGTTACTTGCAGAGTGAGTCATAAGGCACAAGCCCTCTGCCCCTGGTGCGTCAAGTACAGCTGTGGGGTGTGCATACTTGCACAGAAGGGCCGGGAGTGACGTCCTGCAGTCCTCTATGTCCTCAGAGCCCTGCTCAGGGTCCGAGTTACTTCAAAGGAGAGAGAGCTGAGAAAGAGGGTGTTCTCATCATCTTCCACTTTCATCCTGCCAAAGTCCCTGGAGGAAAACCAGGAAAACCCCACTCAACACAGAGAAAAGGAATCCCGTAAGATGGAACACCAGGGAAAACGGGGCAGGAATCGAAATTAAAGAGGATGCTATTGCCACATACAGTACCAATATGATTTTTTTTACTTATATGTGGAGGATTGTTATACATACGAGGAAAAATCTGAGATGAGATGGTTGGGTTGTTTTTTTTTTCCCCTGAGAGGTCCATGTTTTATTCTTCAGTGATAAATCAACCTATTCGGCAGACATTTGTCTCAGGACATGCAAATTGTCTTGAAAACAGTAATTGCTAACATTTTTGAGAACTTACCATGTGCTAAGTGTTTTTTAGTTTTGCTTAACACTCACTACCATCCCCTGACATATTTTCTTTCCTCTGTTTTACTAAGAGGGCCTAAGGAGATTAGGACAATACCCAGATAAACATGTGGCTAATGGTGTCCAGAATATGCATGGCTGTCCAGTAACTGTGCATAATCCTAACAAGGAAGAATGAGGGAATGATCAATAGCAAGGATGCTTTTCATTTATAACTCAAAATACTCATGAGATAGAAGAATGATTCTCAAAGAAACCAGAAATACTTATCAAAGTGATCTCTCCATGCCTGTTGGCCACAAGGTTGATATAGGAAGGCCCCACCTGAGCATATGAAATAGCAATGGCTAATTTTGATTTCTGTTAATTAACACATTTTGTTCTTATTGAAACAAAAATGACCTCAACCCTGATCTCTAGAGGACAACATAAACATGAGGATAGCTTAATGACGCTATCCTAAATGACGCTTCTTACCTGGTTTTGCACACTCGGGAGCTAAGAACCTGATTGTGATAATCACTGTTAGTTGAGTGATCTTTGCAGCAGCAAGTGAGCAGCAAGCGTTAAACGCAATCGAACGCCATCTAAGTATTGACATAGGACGTATAGGAAGAGTATGAAAAGAATTCAGAATAAAGAAATAGATTCATTAAATCCGATCTAGTTACGCAGCGACTCATGTGAGAAGATTGCAGATTCAAATCAGACTTGAAAACTGGGTACTGTTTTGCTAGAACCCAAAGACAAAGTCTTCAAGAGTAGCCATGTAGGAGGCATGAACTCTGAGTCCCTGTCGGCCCTGGGCTGACTGAAGAGGCTCAGCTCGTTATTGAAGGACATACAAAAATTGGATGTCTGCACTTCTAAACTCTTCCCACTCCTAAACTCTCACATGAGAAAGAAATAAAACTACCTTGTTCAAGCATAGGTATTTTAAATAGTTTTATTGAAATATAACTTGATATACTGTAAAGTTCACCTGTTTTAACTGTATAATATTTATAGAATTGTGCAACCAAGACCCTAAACTTAATTTTAGAACATTTTCACCACCCCCAAGTCCTCAGCTGTACTCTTCTGTCCTAGACAACCACTGAACTACTTTCTGTCTCTATAGATTTGCCTATTCTGGACATTTACATAAGTGATATTAGATAGCATGTGAACTTCTGTGACTAACTTTCCGCATCATGTTCTTGGGGTGCATTCGTTTTGCAACATGCATCAGTACTTCATTCTGTGACATGGCCAAGAATTATTCCCTTGTATGGATACACCAGAGTTTGTTTTTTCATTTATCAGATGGTGGACATTTGGGTAGTTTCCACTTTTTGGCGAGCATGAACCATGGACATTAGTTGACAAGTTTTCGGATATGTTTTTTTATTATTCTTGGGTATATATTTATATGAATATATATATAGAGAGAGGAATAGCATTACTGTTGTATAGTAACTCTATGGTTAACATTTTGAGGAACTGCCAAATATTTCCAAAGTGACTGTATCATCTTTTATGTTCCCACCAGTAATATAAATATATTATATATATATACACACACACAGAATAAATTATTACATAAATTATATGCTGGAATAAAGAAATCAGGGACAGATGACGTATGAGAATATTCAGAACATGAATCTAAGAGACAGAGAGACAATGTTAGCTTGTTGAAATATATTCTAAGAGCAGTTTGCAGCCCAAGGAATGTTTTGTTTTACTTTACATATAATAGGAGTTATATATATAATATTTATTTATAATTATATTTAATACATATAATTTATAGATATATTTGTATGTAATTTTAATTATATATATTATAATGTGTCTTGAAGTATCTTTTGTGATGATCAAAATGTTTAAAAACTAATGCAGCATAGGGAACATCCAGTGTTGTGCTGAAGTCTACTAAAACTGGATCTTGAGAACCAATTGTTAAATATTTAGGAATTTTATCAGCCAGTCATTAAGTCTTTGGTACTTGAAATCACCCGTTGGTGAGTATTTACACCACAGAGTGGCAAATGCTACAAATCAGGAGCTTTCTGTTCTGGAAACCTGGTTTACCACACCACTGGAACCAACCAGTCAGAATGGATGCCAATACCGTAGGACTAGAGGCCAATTGTAAATAACGGCTTCTGCATCAGTGAATTCTAGTTGAATATCAACTCTGTTTATTCCCTAATTAATACATGGACATATGGTTTAACTCCAGCCAGCTCTAAGTATAGAAGTAATAAAATAAATTCAAAGCATTCATAATTTTAAGTTTAGACATTGTCTTAGTTTATGTGATATTGAAGTATTTGTAACAGATTTTGGCATTTTAGAGAATGTAGGAGATTTGACTTGAGTTTCAATTTATAATATGAGAATTGACATAGACTTGTGACTTTAAGTTAGAAAGCATGAGAAAATTATTGTTCATAAACAATGTTAAAAATTTAGAATGACTTGGGGCTCACTGTATTTGTAAGTCAAATTTATTAGACTTATAAGGATGCTTAAGTACTTAAAAGGTTTTGTTTTATAAGAGGCATTTTTTTT
>PISX010031476.1:0-17352 GCA_004024625.1 Mellivora capensis
ACCCAGGGCTCTGTCTCAACAACGCTGACATCATGACCTGAGCTGAAATCAGGAGTTGGATACTTAACCAACTGAGCCACCCAAGCACCCTGTGAAGCAGATATTTTAAAAATAAAAATAGAAAATGTTTGCAAATGTGAAAAATTTTACACATTTGAACTAAATATTTTAAGTGGTTTAAGGAGAAAGAGATTAGTAGGGGAGATTGTTCAGTAATGGTTTAATTAAAGTGATGCTAATCAAGCTGTGTCTTAAAACATACATAAGGTTTTGCTTAGTAAAATAGAGAATGAAAAGGGTATTCTGAGAAGCACATTTCATGGAAAAAATATCAGATGCCTTCACTTAAATAAATAAAATTTATCTTATTTTAAATAAAATTTAAAAAAAAATCCCATGTGAATGGGATATAGATAGGGGAAGTACACCTTCTCTGTACCCACTCAAGCTGGACAAAAGCAAAGACAGGCTTGGTTTTAGTTATTTTTTTTTTATTTTTTTAAAAAGATTTTATTTATTTATTTGTCAGATTGAGAGAGAGAGAGAGAGAGCACAGGCAGACAGAGTGGCAGGCTAAGGCAGAGGGAGAAGCAGGCTCCCTGCCGAGCAAGGAGCCTGATGTGGGACTCTATCCCAGGACGCTGGGATCGTGACCTGAGCTGAAGGCAGCCGCTTAACCAACTGAGCCACCCAGGCGTCCCAGCTTCATTGTAGTTATTAAGAATAGCCTCTGATATCTCAGTAAAGAAATCATAAGGAATGCAAAAGCAACAGAGGGAAGATTCAATTTTGTATTCTCTGGAAGTTCTGTTGAGGGTACAGTCTGCAAAATGATAGTGAGCCCAGGTGGAAAGCTTTCTTGACTTTGACATTGATGTTTCCTAGGGAGTAGAGTCCACAGTGGGGTTTATCATGACCATTTCAACATGATTATAACCCCGTATAGAATTGCGATATTTACAGAAATAACCAGAAAACCAAATGGCATATGGTTAATAATAGAATAGTACTACAAAGTAGCATGGGAGCTGAATAAAGGTAAGAACACTGAAGAAAACAGCTCCTTGAAGTTGAAGTTCATGAGTTAGACCTTGAAGAATGATTAGTATTGGAAGTGAAGTGAGTGGACATTGATATCAAGACTGAACTGGATTATATGTGAAATCAAGCTGAAACTAAAAGTCATGGGCTGGAAAAGGGACATAATAAAAGCCAGAAGTGTCATCAGATAAGGCAGAAGTGGCGAAGTTCCAGGGGATGCAGAAAGTTGAAATATTTTTAAATTAGTTATCAATGTGTTAAGTGTCATCATAATGATTTATCACATTGCTTGGGACGAATGTCTCCATTTAAAAACAGTATCTCACTTGAGATAAGATCCTCAGTAAATGATTTAGAATCCTAGGGAATTCAACCTAAAGCATTCATTCACTTCTATATGATGAACAGTTTTCTTCAAGAGAAAAGATTCTAAATGCAAATGTCAGAACCCACTATCATAATGCTTCATTGATTATATTTCTGCTGAGAAGTTCTAAGTACTTTGGTGACCCTGTCTTAGACCCCTATGGCACAGTCAAGTACAATTTAGAGGGTTTGCTATCTCCACAGCAGGAAAAAGTTTAACAGAATATTTTAAAAATATATCATGTGCCTTGTCCGCATTTTATTCGATTCTGAAAGCAAAAGGTGATAAGAATAAAGATTGGAGAGTAAATGAAGAAAAAAATGAAATGAAACCATGAAGAATCTAAAAAAATCCCTTTTTTAAAGATTTTATAATCTAAAAAAATCTTTTTTTTTTTTTTATATTTATATTAGAGAAAGAGTGAGCATAAGAGGGGAAAGGGCAGAGGGAGAAAAAGAATGTCAAGCCGACCCTGAGCTGGAACCCATTGTGGGGCTTTATCTAATGACTCTGAGATGATGACCCAAGCTGAAATCAGGAGCCAGACGCTAAACCAACTGAGCCACCCAGGCACCCCAGAATCTGAAAATATTCTAGATTATTAAGATCATTTTTTCTCTTTCCCATTCATAGACTTGAACCATTCTTGATTTTATATTTTTACAACTATAAAAATTATTTTGTGTGCAAGGCATTTTCAAGCCAACCAACACTTTACAATTGAACAAAAATCAAGAGAGGAAAATTTCTCCTCTTAATCTTCTACTTTTTAAAATACAACTTAACGGGGCGCCTGGGTGGCTCAGTGGGTTAAAGCCTCTGCTTTCGGCTCAGGTCATGATCCCAGGGTCCTGGGATGGAGCCCCACATCGGGCTCTCTGCTCCGCGGAAAGCTTGCTTCCTCCTCTCTCTCCCTGCCTGCCTCTTGCCTATCTGTAATCTCTGTCTGTCAAATAAATAAATAAAATCTTTAAAATATATATATATATAACTTAATGACTTTACCTTTATGTTGATTGAAGATGCTTCAAGTAAATCCAATCATTTCAGATATAAAGAAAACAATCTTATAGATAACACCGCATGAAAATGAATATTTAATAACTTTTAAGGTGATGCTATCATTGATCTCACTGAAAAATGAAGTTATACTTCTCTGATGCATATCAAACATGTGTTTCCCCAAATTATCTTTTTTTTTTTCTTCACAGGTACCTCAACCTAATCTTGATTTCTAAATAACCTGAAAGAAAGGGGCACCTGGGTGGCTCAGCTGGTTAAGTGTCTGCCTTCTGCTCAGGTCTCTGTAAAAACAAAACAAAACAAAAATCAAAAACCAAAAACAAACAAACAAAAAAACCCTACTTTAAATAACTTGAAAGAAAACAGGAGAGAAAGAGAAGGGGAAAATTGGTAGACTTAATTCATAGTGTTATTCTTGAAATGGGAATGTTATTAGAACTGCTGACTGAATACCCATTTTTTACACTTCTTTCCTCTCTCTCTCTCTCTCAGTGATAGAACGAGGAGAATTTTAATATGCACATACTCATAAGAAGAGAATTCATTTTAACTCTTAAAAGCTACTGATGCAGATGCTTATTCCCTATTAAGGAATCAAACCATTGAAACCTCTGGAAGCATGGATGATAATCCTATAAAAATGTATTAATTCAGTAACTTAGGAGAAATTAGAAATGGTCTCAAATAGCTGAGCCATAATAATAAGAGACCTAGCTAGGAGTCCCATTTTAATACCCAGGCTAGCCTTTCATTCTGGAAAAATTGACATTTGCTTTATTGAGAAATATCATAAAATAGTAGTTAAGTCTGCAGAGCAAGACAACACCAAATCAAGTGGGTTCACTTTTCTGTGGTTCATAAAACGATGTTCATATAATAAAACAAGATAGTTAACTTGTTGTATCACCTTTAACTAGAAGCATATGGAGGTAAATACTAGACTTTTCCATGGTAGTATGAATTAAATGTAGAGAAAATTCTTGCCATTTGCTTATGAATATTTGTTTCCAACCTAGTTTTATCTAATGTAAAATGCTACTAATTTATGCCTTTCTGGAAAATATTTTTTCTTCTTAGAGTCTACCTAATTGCTGTGAACATAGTACTAACTTTTTTTTTAAGATTTTATTTCTTTATTTGACAGAGAGAGAGATATCACAAGTAGGCAGAGAGAAAGGGGAAGCAGGCTCCCCGCTGAGCAGACAGCCTGATGGGGGGCTCGATCCCAGGACACTGAGACCAAAGGCAGAGGCTTAACCCACTGAGCCACCCAGGTGCCCTCATAGTACTAACTTTAAAGCAGATATATACTATAGAGTCCTTCTGAAAGGAGAGTGTTTTTCCACCTTGAGGAAAGAATCAGAAATGAATGCATTATGATATATTTGGAAAATACATTCTTTGGGGTGCCTGGGAGGCTCACTTGGTTATGCATCTTGATTTTAGCTCAGGTCATGATCTCAGGGTTGTGAGATTGAGTCCCGCATCAGGCTTCATGCTAAGAGTGGAGTCTGCTTGAAATTTTTTCTCTCCCTCTTCCTCTGTCCCTTACTCCACTTGCACTCAAATAAATAAATACATAAATAAATAAATAAAATCTTTCTTTCTTTCTTTCTTTTTTTTTTTTTAGATTATTTATTTGACAGAGAGAGAGAGTGCACAAGCAGGGCAAGCAGCAGGCAGAGGGAGAGGGAGAAGCAGGCTCCCCATGGAACCGGGACCCCAATGCAGGTCTCCATCCCAGGACCCCGGGATCATGACCTCAGCTGAAGGCAGAGGCTTTGACCCACTGAACCAACTAGGTGCCCCAATAAATAAAACCTTGGAAAAAAAAAAGGTGTATTCCTCTTATGGATATCCAAGAGCACTGTCTGCATAAAACCTTTTAATTTAGATGTGCTATCTTTAAACTATGACATAATTCAAGAATATCATATGATAGTGTATTCTATTAAAATATGTATAAATCTGACCTGTACAATTATTAATGCAGTCTGTAACTGAGCTTATCACTGCCAGATAAAATTTCCTTAGATGCTCTCTACTGGATAACATCGACTTGATGCCAGTGAACAATAATTTATGTATTTTTTCCTATTTAAATTTAACAAAGATAAATTCACAAGATGTGTTATGGTAGTGGTTTGTGATATTCTGAAAGTAAGAAATGTTCCTCTTATGCAGCCACCAAAAAAAATGAAATCTTGCCATTTGCAACAATGTGGATGAAACTAGAGGGTGTTATGCTAACTGAAATAAGTCAATCAGAAAAAAAATTATCAGATCTTTCTGATATGAAGAATTTGAGAGGCAGGGTGGGAGGTTGTGGGGGGAAGGGAGGGAAAAATAATGAAACAAGATGGGACCTGGGAGGGAGACAAACCATAAGGGACTCTTAATCTCAGGAAACAAACTGAGGGCTGCTGGGGTGGGGAGGTAGAGGTGGGGGGAAGGATAGGGTGGCTGGGTGATGGACATTGGGGAGGGTGTGTGCTATGGTGAGTGCTGTGAATTGTGTAAGACTGATGACTTACAGACCTGTACCCCTGAAGCAAATAATACATTATATGTTAATAAAATTTAAAAAAAATTGTTTCTCTTGGAACTTAGGGTCTTAGGCACATGGTTCTTTCCATGCTGCCAATATTGTGTTGAGACCAGACTGGGAGGAAGATTGGGAAAAAGCCCAAAGGCACCTTTCTCATCTTAGTGAGTAAGCTTTCCAGCCTGTTGTGGAAGGGGGTGGTATTTTTTTCAGCATTACCGAAGCCCTAAAATTGAAAAAGCTCCTTTCTCTCAAAGAATCCTTAATTCTGTTCTCTTACCCTTTCTTGGAAAACTAATGAGACTTATCTCCTTATACAGAAATTATCTGCTTGCCAGGTTCTCCAAAACCCAGACCATGATATAATTATGGTATCAATCTACGTATGGTTGTATTTTGGCAAGTTAGAAACTGAGATTCACGCTAAATAAATTAGAGTCACTGTAGGGGAAATCAGACTGCTTTTTTCTGCCTTTGGAAATGTAATGTGGCAGATAAGGCTTATCTGAAACTGGATATTTTGCAGCACTAAATATGGCTATTTTCCTTTCAAGTGGTGTTAAATAGCACTAATACTCGGTTATATGGCCTCTGCCGAGTTCAGGGGCTGCCCTTCTGGGGTTTTAATCTTCCTTTCTTAATATAGTAGCCTGAGTCAATTGAGCTTTCTGAAACTTTAGGTCAAAATTAGAAAATGCCTTATCTGTTTGCATTTGATCCCATTTTGCTGGTGATCATGTCTTTCCTTCTAATTTTGTAGTCACAATGAAATAATTCAGCGGAAATTCAACATTTTCCCCATCTTGGCCATATGTATCAAGAAAGAAGATGGAAACATAAGTCAAAAATCTTTTTTAAAAAGAAGGCTAAAGGACTGCTATACTATTTATGGAATAAACAGAGTGCTTTTTATTGCCTCATTTGGAATTGCTAGTATAACTCAGAGACAGCCCTATCACCTTTGAAAAATGGAGTCATTCTAAAGTCATCCTATAATAATAAAGCATTGTAATATGTGTTAAACCATCCACATGATCACAGTCCAATCCCCTTTATACAGATTTTATACAGTATAAAACAGCAAGCATAACTAAAAGTATCTGAAAATGAGATTGTACATTGGCTCTAAAGCTATAAATGCAAATGAGACCAAAGCATCCTACGTATTACTTGCTTGTGCTGTATTCAACATACTGTATTTTAAAACTTTTCATAACAGTGCATATTAAAAGTTGGAAGAGTTCTCAGGGGCCTTTTTTTTTTTTTTTCTGGTATAAAACTCAATCGGACATAAGTTGCTTCCCTAAGAAGGGTTTGGGGCTGGGAGTTTGGGAAGGAGGGTCATGTTTTAAGATTTGTTTTTTTGCTGTTTTATACAAGGAAGGTGTAAAATATTTGGAAGTGGTAGGAAACATAGCATAAAGGTTTAGAATATAAATGTTTCAAAATTATGTTTTTTCCCCTCAAATCTCATTAACGTTTTATCAGAGTGCAATACTTTGAGAAATGTTTTCTTTTCATTCTGTAGAAATCAATTGCTAAGTATGATGGACTCTCCCTGTGATTTTTTTAGATTGTCTTATACATACCTGCATATATTTCCAAGATCGCTACACAAAAACTAGAAAATCGCTGTTTCATATTAGTTTTTCTGCATCAAGGCTGTTCAGGACTGCCTTTCTTTCTTTCTATCTTCCTTTCTTTCAAGATTTATTTATTTATTTGAGAGAGAGAGAGAACACAGGGGGAGGGGCAGAGGGAGAGAAAGAGAAATCTCAAGCAGACTCCCCACTGAAAAGGGAGCTGGACAGCATAGGGTTCAATCTCATGATCCTGAGATCAGGACCTGAGCCAAAATCGGGAGTCTGTTGCTTAGGGATGCCTGGGTGGCTCCATTGGTGAAGCCTCTGCCCTCGGCTCAGGTCATGATCCTAGTGTCCTGGGATAGTCCCACATTGGTCTCCCTGCTCAGTGGGGAGCCTACTTCTTCCTCTGCCTGCCCTTCCCCTGCTTGTGCGTGTTCTCCTCTCTCTCTTTCTCTGACAGGGAACAGCAGGCAGATCAGGCATAGGGAGAAACAGCCTCCTCACTGAGCAAGGAGCCCTATGTGGGACTCTATCTGACGTGAGCTGAAGGTAGATGCTTCACCAACTGAACCACCCAGGCATCCCAATAAACAAAAATCTTTAAAAAAAAAAAAAAGGAATAAAAAAGTCTGTCGCTTAACCAACCTAGCCGTCCATGCCCCTCCAACAGAACTTTCCGTAATGATAGGAATGTTCACAGTGGTGTTCAATACTACAGCCTCTAGCCACATTAACTATTGAGCTCTCAAAATTAGTGTGATTGAGTTTTTAATTTTATTTAATTATGGTCCTTTGTGATTTAGCCTTAATTGTGTTTGACAAAGCTAACCCTCCTCTTCTTAGCCAATTTTTCCCCATATTTTTTCAGGTAAGAATGTTTGATATTTGTGAAGAAGCCTTCATCGTTTGGATTTTTACAATACAGCTAACATGTTTCAGTCATCCCTGGAAATCCTAGTCGTGCAAAGTTATTTGAGGAGCACCCTTGCTGTCACCTCAAATCTTCCTTTGAAGCCTGAGATAGTGCCTGCCATACTTATGTCAGAAGCAAGCCATTTGTTGTTGCCTGTGTTATCCAGCGCACTTTCAAGTCTTCTCAAAATAGGCTTTCATAGGATAGGGATAAAAAGTGTATGTGAAGGGAGCCTTGTTCTGTCAATGTCCTGAACCAGGAACACCTCACCAATAATGCAGTAGGAAAAAAGCAAGAAGCTGTCATAGGAAGCTTCAGAGAATCCCTTTCTGGCAGGAGACTGTGATGGGCATTGTGACTGCCTTGGGGATTGTCCTATAAAGATAGGGGAGAAGAAAACCTGTAGCAAGTCAATTTATGCAGGAACTTTGAGACGAATACCTAATAAGTGGCTTGTTAAAATTCATATAAACACAGTTTTTTTCCCAGACTCAACATAAATTCAAGAGATTTTTGCCCGAGTTTTTGGTTGTTATTTCTGTAGTCCGTATACACTTATGAATACATTCAAGAGTGGCACTTTTGTAGTCGATGAGATGATGAACTAGACAGCCCCTAACATTACTTTCAGTGTTCACATCAAGATCTCCAGACTTAAAAGGAGGCCAAGGTACAAAGTGTGGAAATTTTTCTGTTCTGGTATCCTGCCTGCCAACACCTAAGAGTAGAATACTTGAGTTATAGTATATAATTTGTTCTAAAGGATCTCTACATTTGAATTAGTTAAGATTTCAACCAGATAAAAAATTAAACGATAGGGGTTGGGGATTGCTGCTGGTCTGGGGAACATAATAGAAGTGGTGAAAGTAAGTAAAAGAAAAATATTTTGGAACAAAATGATCAAGAGCCACCTGGGTGGCTCAGTGGGTTGAGCTTCTACCTTCGGCTTAGGTCATGGGCTCAGGGTCCTGGGATCAAGGCCCGCATCAGGCTCTCTGCTCAGCAGGGAGCCTGCTTCCTCTTCTCTCTCTGCCTGCCTCTCTGCCTACTTGTGATCTCTCTCTCTCTCTCTGTCAAATAAATAAATAAAATCTTTTAAAAAATGATCAAGGAAGATACGTGCATATATCTCAATTGACATTTATTTGCTGCTAATTTCCCTTAGTTACAGGAAACTATGGTTTGTCTAAGAATCAAGGCAGTAATGAAGAATCCAGTATATCCCACCTCATTTCTGCCTCTTATACTCCTTCACATTCCACTTCTTTTTGTCTGTACCTCTCTGTCTTATGGTTTAATGTCTAGTTCGTGTGATTGTGTGCACATTTGAACTTCATCACTTTTATTTCCAATTAACTTTATTAACAATCGAATTATAATAACCCTGTAATATATTAGGAAGGAAAGTTATTCCCATGGAGTTGAAACAAAAATATGAAATTCAAAGAATATTCTACACTTTTCAGAATAAACATTTGCTTTAAGTAATTCAGGGAGATGATGTTCAGTAATCCTTATCCTGTATATGAGTTCAAAACTTACCATCTAAAAATAAAGGCTATCTTTCCCCGATTTCTGGTAAGAAAGAGATGATGTCAGCCATATTCACTAGCAATAAGAGATACCTGCAGGCTAGTGAGAGTTGGAAAATTACAATTCTATGTAGACAATTTTATACAGTATATTGGAAATCAAAATTTTGGTTTTTTTTCCAAATTGATGGAATTGAAAAACTGTTTGAAATACTTCTTGCACTCATTGTGTAGATATCATGCATGTAACTACAGAATCTAGTCTAAAAACCAAGCTACAAATTACTAATGACAAAGGGCCTGTGAAGTATAGTCACTTAAATGTACCAAGAAGAAGATGTGGCCAGTTGTGTTTAAGTCCATACTCAAGCATCTGGATCTAAAACTTGAGAAAGTGTAAAGAGACCATCCAGGAAGTCTGGCATTTTGTTTAATGCTCAGACAACCCCATCTGATGTTAGATCAGAGTGTTGTCATAAAGATAAAAGGATAGATACATGGTAAATATAGAAGAGTGGTTGATACATATTAAGAGCCATCTAGTGTTTAATTGTTATCATTTTCTTTGAAACTGTGCCAAAAGGCTTCATAGAAATGGTTTCTATTTTGATATTCCTGTTATCCTACCAGGTGGAAAAACATGATTAAATTAAAGCTGCATCGCAAATATTGAAGGTACAAAAATAACACTTTTTTTCAGTCCAATAAGTAATGTAATGTGTAGGAAATTAAGTGACTTTTGCACTTTTTTCAGTCTGTTCATAGTTCTAAATTAATTTATCGTGATGAATTTTAATGGGTTCGGTAAAAACCATGCTGTGTCTCATGATGTTTTAAATATTAAGCCAAAATAAAAATGTACCTAAGTGGACTGATATTTTGTAGAAATAAATACAGGATATCAATAATAGATTCTCAAAGGAAATTTTTAATTCTGTCAACCCTTTCTTCTCTGATTATAGAAAAATTTACTTGAATCTTGGTTTCTCAATTTATGATGGGGTTATGTACCAATAATTCCATTTATGATGGGGTTACTTATGTTGGGGTTATGTTCCAGTAATCATAAATTGAAAATATTGTTAAGTTAGAAGTATATTTGACAAACATGACATACTGAACATTATAGCATATCCTAGGCTATTTAAAATGTGTTCAGGGGCACCTGGGTGGCTCAATGGGGTAAAGCCTCTGCCCTCAGCTCAGGTCATGATCCCAGGGTCCTGGGATCGAGCCCCGCATCAGGGTCTCTGCTCAGCAGGGAGCCTGCTTCCCTTCCTCTCTTTCTCTGCCTGCCTCTCTGCCTACTTGTGATCTGTCTATCAAATAAATAAATAAATAAAATCTTTAAAACAATAAATTAAAAGTGTTCAGAACACTTACATTAGCATATAGTTGGACAGAATCATCTAACACAAAGCCTATTTTATAAAAAAAGTGTTGAATATCTTATATAATTTATTGATTGCTGTAACAAAAATGAAAACCAGAATAGTTGTGCAAGTACAGAATGGTTGTAAGTTTAGCAGTTGTTTATCCTTGTGATTCTGTGGTTGCCATCATCCAGCATCATGAGAGATCAGACCACATATTACTAGCCTAGGAGGAGAGCAAAATTCAACATTCAAGGTACCGTTTCCATTGAATGTATGTTGCCTTTGCACTATCAAAAAGTTGAAGATTGTAAGTCAAACCATTGTTAAGTCAGGGATCGTTTGTGGTTGTATAGTATTGTGTTTTAATCTACATTGCCCTTTTGGGTCATAACGTTGATCTTTCTCTCCCCGTCAATTTTTTGGCCATCTCTGTCTCTTCTTTGACAATGTGTCTGTTCAAAATGTTTTCTTACCCTTTTTGGGATTTCGTTTGGTTTCTTTTTATTGAATTAGAAGAATTCTTTATATATTCAGGATTCAAGTCCTTTATCAAAATCTATTTTACAAGTGTCTTCTTCTCATCAGTAGCTTATCTTTTCATTTATTCAGTGTTGTCTTTTGAGGAGTGAAAGATTTTAATTTTGAGGGAGTTTAATTTTATTTTCTAATTAGTGTTTTTTTTTGTCTTATCAAAATATTAGCTTAACCCATGGTCACAAATGTAGCCTATCTTGTAGATCTAGTATATATATAGTTTTTGGTTTTAGGTTTATTTCTATGATTCATTTCAGATTAGTATTTTATATGGTAAATGACAAGATTCATTTCATGCTAATACTGCCCATTTCCCATTGAATTATTTTGGTACTTATGCTTACTGGTTGTATATTTATGGGTCTATATATGTTTGGTCTACTTCAGGACTCTCTATTTCTTTGATTTACATGTTTATCAAACTGTTGACTTTTGAATGGTGAAATCAGCTAGTGTGACTCTGCTGATTTTGTTCTTTTTTAGAATTATATTAACCTAGTTATTTACCTTTAGCATTCAATGTGAATTTTTCATACCAGTATCTTTGTTTCTATAAAAAAAAGTGTGATAATAATTGGGATTGAATTGAAATTGTTAGAGAAAAATTGACATAATAACATCAAGTACTCTGATTTATAGAATTAATATAATTCTTCATTTGTGGTGATACCATTTATTTTTCCTCTTCAGCAATTTAAAGTTTGCAGCATACAAATCTTGCACATATTTTCTTATATGTATCATGAAACATTTCATAATTTTTTGTTCTTTAATAAAAAGTAGGTTTTTTATATTTTAATTTCCAAGTGTTTATTACTAGACTACATGAAACAATTCATTTTTATACATTGACCTTTAATTTTGAGGCATTGCTAAATCTGTTTATTGTCTTAATCCTTTAAATTTCACTCTAGACACTACTTATCTGCATTCCATGAATTTTTGTTTGTTGTGTTTTCTCTTTGACTTCCTTTTTGATACATGGGTTATTTAAAATGCAACATTTAATTTCTAAATATTTTTGTATTTCCATGTACCATTCTCTTAGGGCTTTCTCTTTAAGCCCCATTTTGCTTAGGGGAAAAAACACATTGCATGATTAAGAAAAAAAAAATGCATGATTTACATCCTTTTCAACTCAATGTTTTTTATTTTGGCCCATTCTTGCTGTTTTATAGTGCTCTATAAATACCAATTAGGTTGAGTTGGTTGATGGTATAATTCAGATTGTCTGTATTCATAATGATATTTGCTCTTTTTCTATGCATCAGTGAGAAAAGTCTCTAATTAGTATTGTGTTTTATTAATTTCTCATTTTTGCATCTTTTTTTTTCCTTCATGCATTTTGAAACACTGGTTTTCGGTGTTAACACACTTGGGAATTTTGTCCTCTGAATGACTTGAGCCATTTTTTCGTTATCTTTATCTTTGGTATTATAACTTATTCTGAATTTCACTAGATCTGATATTAATATATCTACTCCACATTTCATTGGTTTAGTGTTTGCATGACATGTCTTTCCCCAACCTTTTACTTTTATCTATTTATATGATATTTATTGTGTATTTCCTTAGACATGTAGTCTAAATGGTCTTTTTTTTTTTTAAATCCAATATGACCATATCTGCCTTTTGACATGTTTAGATCATTTACACTTAATTATATGGCTGATCTCAAATTTGCCATCTTATTAGCTGTTTTATTTAATATTATATTTATTCACATACATGATGTTGATATTAAAAACTCTTTAAGCTCCAAAATATGATGCTCTTAGGAATTGGAGCATAATTTTTTAAGATCTTTTTCTTTCTTTCTTTCTTTCTTTATTTATTTTTAAAGATTTTATTTATTTATTTGACAGAGATCACAAGTAGGCAGAGAGGCAGGTAGAGAGAGACGGAGAAGCAGGCTCCCCGCCAAGCAGAGAGCCCTATCCGGGGCTCGATCCCAGGACCCTGGGACCATGACCTGAGCCGAAGGCAGAGGCTTTAACCCACTGAGCCATCCAGGCACCCCTGGAGCATAAACTTTTAAAAAAGAATTAGAGCATACATCATCTATATCATTATTTGTTAATTAGTTATCATAAATGATACTCAAATCACCTTATTGGTAATGTTATGTCCATGGTAAATTACAGTATATATAGTTATTCTATTCAATAAGAGTAATATTTTGCATTCATGTGAAGAATAAGTTAACATCTCTTCCTTTTTCATTAATAATTATGAACTTCCTCTTTACGTTTTTTGTAAATTTGTAAAAGTAGATGATCTGCCGCCACATCTGTATATACCTTTAGTTAGGATGAAATCACTCATCCTCTCATTTCAGTTCAACAATGTGTACATGTACAGCCTACCTGGAAACTATCCAGATGCCCTTAGTATATTTCCTTTGTTCAAACTTTAGTGAAAATAGAACAGTAATCATGAGATATCAGAATATTTGCTTTGAGAACACTTTGCCTTTCAAATCAAATAGTGTAGCTACATGAGGAAAATTTTGTTCCTTCTACTACTTGACTGTCTTTCAAGCTCCTCTTTTTGTTCTGTCTATAGTTTTATTTCAGTGTTTTTCCGGCTAAGGACATGTCTTTTATGTTGTAATACTCTTATGTATTTTATGTTATAATAGAGCAATTGTTTCCTAATAGTGTAAAATTATGTTGACTATTTTCTAAAATTACATATCTATATTCTGCATAATCTGAAAAACCAAACTTAGAAGTGTGTACAACTGTGTGACTTTCATGTTTAAATTTTTATTTAAGAGTACTGCTTCAATGACTGTACAACAATGTGAAAGTAATACAGACCTTATTTAGAAATTATAAATGAAGTAAAGGCCAAATAACAATGTAGCATTTTGTAGCAATGAGTTGTGCAGTGTTTATAAAAGACAATACTTATAAGAGAATTACCATCACAGTGGGTATGGCATTATACCCATGAAAACTGAAAAGCGTTGCTTCATCATAGTCAGAATTACATTCAGATTGCAAATAATATTTTCATTATAGAAAAATAACATAATCTATTTCATTCAGTTAATTTAAATCAAATGTCACTAATTTCAATATTATCGACTCTAGCTTTGTGTTTAAATATAATTTTTGTTTTATATTTTATGAAATTATAAGCATGATGAGCTTGTATATTTTTCATACATATTTAAATGGTCTATTTATTACAATTTATGTTAACATTGAAAAACAATATAATTTTTTTCTTTTAAATGATGCCATACATCAGGCAACGTTGAAAAACAATTGGTAGCTTCCCTGAAATTAAAAAAAGTAAAAATAATGAGCATAGACAAAAGAAATGAAATGCAAAAAATTAAACATAGACAACAGTTTGTCTGCTTAGTTAGTCTATATCAACCATCACTTTCTTCCAGAAATTGGTTCCTTAACTGTTCTACCCATGTGGGAAACATGAGGTTTCCACAAAAACATCATATTCTGCTGACTTTAGTTGTGTCTAAAGATGATAGTCTGACCCAGGAAAGACTAAGTAACTCCTTTTCTGGGACTTTTATATTTAAGTTCTAAGAGGAGTTGACCAGTCTCTCATGTGCTGGAGATAATTATAATAAACCAGCCATTGTTAATGGCCTTGTTAATTTTTAATTAACATTAAAATTGTTAATGCATTTTTTGCCATGCAGAGAAAGGAATTGAACAAGAGAGGGAAAGAGAGAGAAAATATGAAGGCAATACTCAGAAAAGCACCTATTGTTGATAAAGTGTTTTTGAGTTCCTGTTCTCAGTAGTTACCTGTGTTACAATTCCATCCTTCCTATAATATAATCATTTCACATTTCTTTGGATTCCAAGAGCAACCTAGTATCCTTTCCTTAACTCCATTTTATGTGTGAAGTAGATTGAGCTGGGTTTCTGACATTTGAAGCCAAAACTGTACCAGCTAGAGAAGGTGTGTATCTCCACTTTCAATAGTAAGAATTTCAAGGCTTTCCCACAGAATATGAACTTCTGTGTTAACTGGAAACTGGCGTTACTTCACAAAGCCCTTTGAGACTTAAGCATAAACTTATGTGTTTGAATGTGTCATTTGTTTTCTAGTGGGGTCCAATATTTTATAAGGAGTCAGCCAATCCAAATGCCTCCTTTCCAGAGGGAAAAAAAAATCCCTAATTCTTTTAAGTATTGATCACTGGGAGTTTATAATGACATAAATTAGAAACATATTATTAAAATAACCTAATTTATACTTAGCCATTAATCAATCGATTTATATATCTTAAATTATGTAACATATACTGAACATAAAATTAATCATTTTAACCATCTTTAAATGTACAGTTCGTTAAGTGTACAGACATTAAGTACATTAATATATTTGCGCAACCATTTTCACTGTTTGTCTCTGCAACTTTTTTCATCTTGCAAAACTGAAACTCTATACCCATTAAATAACAACTCCCCATTCTCTCCTCCTGCCAGCCCCCACTCTACTTGCTATCTCTGAATTTGATTATTCCAGGTATCTCGTGTAAGTGGAATAATACAATATTTGTCCTTTTGTGACTGGTTTATTTCACTTAGTGTAATGTCTTCATACTTCTTCCATGTTGTGTCACATGTCGGAATTTCCTTCCTTTTTAAGTCTGAATAATATTCCATTATGTATGTACCACATTTTGTTTACTCATTCATCTGTCGGTATGATACTTGGGTTGCTTCTATCTTTTGGCTATTTTTTTTTAAATCTTTTATTTATTTATTTATTTTTTAAATTTTATTTATTTGTCAGAGACAGAATACACGCAAGCGGGCAGAGAGGCAGGCAGAGAGAGAGGAGGAAGCAGGCTCCCTGCCAAGCAAGGCGTCCGATGAGGGACTCGATCCCAGGACCTCAGGATCATGACATGAGCCAAAGGCAGAGGCTTAACCAACTGAGCCACCCAGGCGCCCCTCTTTTGGCTATTTTAAATAATGCTGCTTTGACCATGGGTATACAGATACCTGTTCAAGGCTCTGCTTGCAATTCTTTTTTTTTTTTTTTAAGATTTTATTTATTTATTTGACAGAGATCACAAGTAGGCAGAGAGGTAGGCAGAGAGAGGGGGGGAAGCAGGCTCCCTGCTGAGCAGAGACCCTGATGTGGGGCTTGATCCCAGGACCCTGGTATCATGACCTGAGCCGAAGGCAGAGGCTTTAACCCACTGAGCCACCCAGGCGCCCCTTGCAATTCTTTTAAGTGTACTTCTAGAAGTGGAATTGCTAGGTTATATGGTAATTCTGTCTTTATTATTTTTTAAGAACCATATTGTTTTTTGTGACTATACCATTTTATATTTCTTCCTGCAATACACAAGAATTCCAATTTCTGTACATCCTCCCTGAAACTTGCTATTTTCTCTTTCTTTGATAGTAGTATTCTAATGGATGTGAAATGGTAGTCCTTTTGTTTTTTCTCTTTTTCCCCATATAAGGTGCTAGCAGGAAAAACAGTTCTACTTGAGAAAGACAATGAGAACATTCTGAAATGTGAGGTTAGCCTTTTTTTTTTTTTAAATGGTGAAATCTACCACAGGGTAAGAGTGGTGTAAAAGGGAACAAATGAAATGCTTTAAACCCATGGAGATTTGGAATCATAAAGAAAATTGCTACTTTGTCCAATGTAATCACTTATTTGACTGTGGTTCTATTGACATGCTCCGGAATTAGCAGGTAAAGCTGTTTTATTTAATACAAATATTGGTTAGTTAAGTAAGGAAAAAAAATCTAATGAAGTCTGTTTAGGTAAATATCATAAATTTGCTTTTTCAGTATAACCTGTACAAAGAAATAGCCTCTGCCAATGCGTTCACCCCCAACGCAACCCACCCCTTCCCATGTCACTCACTGCTGGAATATGAATCTTTTCTCATATCCATAGCAACACATCCACACCTCATTTCAGGTTCTTTCTTTAGTATGAGAGAGAGAGAGAGAGGACAGAACTCCAAGTACTCATATCTTGAAAAAAATAAGGCTCAAGGTGAAAGTGCTTAAAGGCCTACAAATTTCAGTGCCTTGAACATTATAGGAATTTGAATAAATATAGTATTAAAGAAGGGGAGGGAGCTCGTAGTTAATACAGTCATATATGGGAAATACAGTCATATGTGGGGTTGAAGAGGCTTTGTGGGCCACACAGTACATCGAAGCACGATTTCTTTTTTAAATATTGGGAAGGTTAGAATTTCTGTAGAGAAATAATAGTTTTTTTTTTAAGATTTTATTTATTTATTTGACAGACAGATCACAAGTAGGCAGAGAGGCAGGCAGAGAGAGAGAGGAGGAAGCAGGCTCTGCACGGAGCAGAGGGCCCGATGTGGGGCTCGATCCCAGGACCCTGGGATCATGACCTGAGCCGAAGGAAAGCAGAGGCTTTAACCCACTGAGCCACCCAGGCGCCCCG
>PISX010031477.1:0-17342 GCA_004024625.1 Mellivora capensis
CTCAGGTTGTTTTTCAGAGTCCATAGTCTCTCATGGTTCATCTCCCCCCCAATTTCCCTCAACTCCCTTCTCCTCTCCATCTCCCCATGTCCTCCGTGTTATTTGTTATGCTCCACAAATAAGTGAAACCATAGGATAATTGACTCTCTCTGCTTGACTTATTTCACTCAGCATAATCTCTTCCAGTCCCGTCCATGTTGCTACAAAAGTTCGGTATTCATTCTTTCTGATGGAGGCATAATACTCCATAGTGTATATGGACCACATCTTCCTTATCCATTCATCCGTGGAAGGGCATCTTGGTTCTTTCCACAGTTTGGCGACCGTGGCCATTGCTGCTATAAACATTGGGGTACAGGTGGCCCTTCTTTTCACCACATCTGTATCTTTGGGGTAAATACCCAGTAGTGCAATTGCAGGGTTATAGGGAAGCTCTATTTTTAACTTCTTGAGGAATCGCCACACTGTTCTCCAGAGTGGCTGCACCAACTTGCATGCCCACCAAGAGTGTAAGAGGGTTCCCCTTTCTTCACATCCTCTCCAACACACGTTGTTTCCTATCTTGCTAATTTTGGCCATTCTAACTGGTGTGAGGTGGTATCTCAATGTGGTTTTAATTTGAATCTCCCTGATGGCTACTGATGATGAACATTTTTTCATGTGTCTGATAATCATTAAGCATTTTTAAAAGATTTTATTTATTTATTTATTTATTTATTTATTTATTTATTTAGAGGAGCAGGGTGGGGGACAGAAGGAGAGAGAGAGACAGAATCCCAACCAGACTCTGCACTGAGCATGGAACCCAACGCGGGGCTTAAACCCATGACCCTGAGATCATGACCTCAGCTGAAATCAAGAGTCAGACGCTTATCTGACTGAGCCACCCAGGCATGGCAATCATTAAGCATTTTCATGAAGGAGCTTCACATTATTCATTCACTAAGGCTTTATGTAATTCCTTTATTTACACTTACTTTATAATAATCTTCCTTATATATGAGTCTGAGTTTTCACTGGGTTTAAAGTCACAGGAAAGATTTGGAGCTAGAAAATGATAAAATATTATCATAATATAGTTCCCATTTAAAATTATAGCAACATTAAGATTTACAGAAAAATTATAAAAACAATACAGAGTTCCCATATAAGTCATACCAGTTTCTCCTCTAATTAGCATCTTACACTGGTATTAAATGTATTGTAATTAATGAACCAATACTGATACAATTATTGCTAAGCAAAGTCCATGCATTATTCATATATTCTAATTTCTAGGCTCATCCTTTTTTTCTCCAAGATTTTGTTTATTTGTTTATATCTTCATGTTGTAATGACCTCTTCCTAATAGTAACATCTAGGCTTAGGATTCCTTAATTGTCTTCCTTGCAAAAAGCCATTTTTAAAATTTATATGTAAGTTAAAGCTTTGGTGGAAGAGAACTGGCACATCACTAAAAGGATTCTAACCCTGAATTCAAGAATTTGGAGAAGAAAGAACATTGGCACTTTCTTTTCAGAGACTTTGGCTTAAGACAAGACTAAACATTCTGGGGCAATATATTTGGTCCTATTTGTTACAAGCATTTCTTTATGTTTTCTGAAGCCATTGATAATGGTGATCATTTGGAGTTCAGTATATGAAGAGGGGAAAATGGAAGGCAGGCTATCACTAAACTGAGTAACTTAGTCAATTCCTCATAAGCCAAATGACTTTTAAACACCATTTGCAGGGGTGTACCACATTAGGACAAATATATTAAAAATAAAATAAGAACAAAAATAAAAAACAAAAAGATTCAGAATCCAAACTAAAGAAAAATTTAAGGAACACATTACTCCCTTTTCATACAAAAACTTCATAGTGCCCACTTAACATAAACACTGTATTAATGATAAAGCATCCACAATACAAGCTGATTAGCTACAATAGCTTCTGTCTATTCAAATGTGTTAGTTCTGAAGGGACATTGCTGCACCTAATTTGATTTCCCCCTGAGCAGTACATGATGTGTTATTTGATGCCCTTCAAAGGACACGATTAGCCGAGCTATAAAGTGTCTGATTTTATTAGCTTTGCTGGGTTTTATCAGTTTGTAAATGTGTTATTTTCTCCATTTATTGTGCCTATGGGATCCAGAGATAGAGTAAGCATCAAGTTAATATGTTTTGGGGAGGCAGCAGCGGCCATACTTTAACACTTACACTGTGTTGTGATGACATTGAAGGTGGAGTCGTGGAAACTGTAATGTCAGGGCCATTTATCAAGGCAATTCTTCAATGCTATAAACTTCAGCTCTGACACTGAATTCAACAGTAGCCTTTTGTTTTAAATAGAACCAAGTGTTCCTGGGCTTCTCTGTTAACAATCATCCTTAACTGAATAACAAGAAGTCAATAATAAGAAAATAGGTCAGGCAGGTGGTCAAAGGAGAAAAGGAAATAAAGGTGTTAGCCCAAGATCCTGTATTTGAGGTTTCTTTGATTAGAGAAAGGCAGGATTCAATTTTAGATATTTAAGTAAAAAAAGGAAGTGTTCCATAAGGATATAAAAATGCCACCAACCCTTTGTTTTTAATTGGGATAGAAAACACAGTACATTCATTTAACGAGATCACCAGGCAGGAAACAATTTCAATGCCATTCATTCAAAGGGTGCCAAATGAAATGACATAATCGGCACTGAAGATGCTCAGAGTAGTTAACAGGTGTTTGTGGCTTAGAGTTCCTTTATTGTTTTCAGGCTGCCTTCCACTTAGTTTCTTCAGTGCTTATGCAAACAATTTACCAGCGCATCAGGGCTGAATACTATACTTACTTTCAAGCAATTAATTCATTAAAGATAATGCCTACTCACACTATGTTTTTATTTTTTGCAATCCCATAATTAGTATTTTCTTTTAGTCTACAACCCAAAAGAAAATCTGAGGTCTCCCTTCCCCACTCCCCCCACCATGCTTAACTGTTTCCTTCATTTGATCATTTCTATCCACTTACTTAAAGGGATATGAATATGGCTTATAAGTGATATGGTTAAGTGATATGCATTAATGGAGATAAAAATTGCTAAGCATTACTATATAAATTTAAGGACCTAAAAGCAGCTTGGTGTTTGTGTGTGTGTGTGTGTGTGCATGCGCATCTGTGTGTGTATGTACCCATGTTATATCTTTATTCTACAATAATGGAAACAATTGAAATTATGGATCATTGTTTCTCTGTTTTTCTGCCAGGCAAGAAATAATGTCTTCTTCACTAGATTTTTGTATACATTAATCACTATATAAATTATTTTAATTTTCGGATGACATTCTTTTACTATATTATGGAACATACTATATTTTCACTATTTTTAAAACCCTTTAAAGCTTGGATAAATTATTTCAGTGTGAAAGAATATACCAATGTCTGTATCTGTTATCTATCTATCCATCTTTGTCTTCAACCTGTCCTGATTTATTATTTTTCAAGATTATATCCAAATGTGAGCAGTTCAAGATTGACATTAAGTGCCAAAAAATTCTTCTGTTATGAATCGTTTTATCTTATACTGAATTAAAGGTACTCAGCACACACAAATGTGTGCATGCACACACATATATACACTCAATTACATTAATTCAGTTCCTTCTTAAAAGAATTTATTTTTCATATGTAGTCCAAGCTGAGATTAAAATAGCAGTTAGGAATTTATATGTGGTAACTCAGAGAAATGTAGGTATTTAAAACAATGTATATGTTTCAGAAAATAACTTCTACACCTTTCTCTTTTTCTAATTGATGTTGTATTTTTCTTAAGTTCTCACAGTTTTCAGTTGGTCTGGAAAAGTAGTTATGTAGACATACACAAAATAAAGTATCTTTGACAGACTCTTCTATTCCTACAGTGGGGTTAGCAGTCTGTAAGATGATACATTCTTATCTTCCTGAACTTGCACTTTGGACATATTAAATTGTAATCTAATACTCTGAGTACAAATTCTAGCATTCTTATCTTATAATACTATTCTATTAAAGGCGAAGAGCAATGTAAGAGTACTGATTTTCAAAAGAGGTTATTTTCCTACTCAAATGGTCATAGAAATTGAAGATGTGGTCTCTAAGAGATGTTTTACTTTAAAATGGAACTTAGCTCATTAATGATGGAAATCACAGAGGCCTTTTATTCTCGACTTTTTTCTATTCTCTTTTTAAAATCAGTCAATTATAATTATACATCCATTATTTTCCTATTATCACTAACTATATATTTACCTGAGTTAGTCATCCTTTTAGATTTCTCCCTTCTCCCTTGGCTAAGAAATCTGTGTATGTATGTATGTACGTGTCTGTGTATATATGTGTGTGTGTACGTGTGTGTATATACGTGTGTATGTATGTGTCCATGAGCGCTTTCATGTGCAATAATTTTGGACACATAATATATACATGTATATATAATACATATAATTATGAATGCAATGTATGTGTAAAATATGTAGAATGTATATGTGAAATACAATATTCATTACATTCTCTCCATGGAAATTTTATAGTTTTTTATTCATAGAGCAGTGATGCAGAAAATAAGATAAAAAAATAATATACAGAAGCCTGTTGTGTTTCTATTTACTAACAATGAACTAGCAGAAAGACAAATTAAGAAAACAACCCCATTTACAACTGAATCAAGAAGACTAAAATACCTAGGGATAAACTTCACCAAGGAGGTGAAATACCTACACTCTGAAAACTGTAAGAGATCAATGAAGGAAACTGAAGGCAACAAAAATATAATGGAAAGATAATTATACTCATAGATTGGAAGAATTAATATTATTAAAATATCCATACTACCCAAAGCAACCTACAGATTCAATGCAATTCCTCTTGAAATACCAATAGTGTTTTTCACAGAGCTAGAACGAATAATCCTAAAATTTGTGTGGAACCATAAAAGACCCCAAATAGTTAAGGCCATCCTGAGAAAGAAAAACAAACCTGAAAGTATCATAATCCAGATTTCAAGATATATTACAAAGCTACAGTATCAAAAGAGTATGATAATGACAAAGAGATAGACATATGTATGAACAGAACACAACAGAGAGCCCAGAAATACATCATGCTTATAAGGTTAATTAATATACCACAAAAAAACATAAGAATATACAATGGGGGAAAGATTGTCTTTTCAATAAATGGTGTTGGGAAAACTAGACAGCAACTTGCATAAGAATGGAACTAGATATCTTTCTTGCAGTAGACACAAAAAATAAATTTCAAATGGATGAAAGACCTAAATAGGAAGAGATAGGGAACCATCAAAATCCTAGAGGAGAAAATAGGCAGCAATCTCTTTGACCTCAGCCATAGCAACTTCTTACTAGACATGTCTCCAGAAGCAAGGGAGACAAAAGCAAAAATGAAATATTAGAACTTCATCAAGATAAACAGTTTCTGCACAGTGAAGGAAATAATCAACAAAACTAAAAGAAAGCCAGTGGAATGGGAGAAGTTATTTGCAAATGATATATCTGATAAAGGATTAGTATCCAAAATCTTTAAAGAACTTCTTAAACTCAATACCCAAAAGATATATAATCCAGTTAAGAAGTGAGCAGAAGACATGGATAGACATTCTTCCAAAGAAGATATCCAGATGGCCAACAGACACATGAAAAGATGTTCAATATCACTCATCATTAGGGAAATACAAATAAAAACCATAAGATACCACCTCATACTGTCAGAATGCCTAAAATTAACAACACGGGAAACAACAGGTGCTGGCGAGAATGTGGAAAAAGGGGAACCCTCTTACACTGTTGGTGGGAATGCAAACTGGTACAGCCACTCTGGAACACAGGGTGGAGGTTCCTCAAAAAGTTAAAAGTAGAACTACTCTATGATCCAGCAATTGAACTGCTAGGTATTTAACAAAAAGATACAAAAATATTGACTCGAAGGGGCCCATGGACCCCAATGTTTATAGCAGCATTATCAAAAATAGCCAAATTATGGAAAAAGCCCAAATGTCCATTGACTGATGAATGGATAAAAAAGTGATACTCACACATACATGGGAATATTATTCGGCCATCAAAAAGAATGAAATCTTGACATTTGCAATGGCATGGATGGAGCTAGAGTGTATTATATGCTAAGTGAAATAAGTCAGTCAGAGAAAGACAAATACCATATGATCTCATTCATGTGGGTTTTAAGAAAACAGAGAAACATGGGGGCAGGGGAGGAGAAAAAAAAGAGAAGGAAGCAAACCATAACAGACTCTTAACTATAGAGTACAAACTGAGGATTAGTGGAGGGAGGTGGGGGGGGAATGGGCTAGATGGGTGATGGGTATTAAGGAGGGCACTTGTGATAAGCACTGGGTGGTATATGTAAGTGATAAATCACTAAATTCTACATCTGAAACCAATTTTACCATATATGTTAACTAACTAGAATTTAAATAAAAACCTGAAAATAAAAATATAAAAACAAAAATAAAAAATAAATAAAAATTAAAAATAAGTTATGGAAACGAAAAGTACAGCAAAGGGAATATAGCCAATAATACTCTAATAACTTTCTTTTTATGGTGACAGATGGCAACTACACTTGTAGTGAGCATTTTGTAATACATTAAATGATAAATCACTATGTTGTATACCTGAAACTAATATAATGTTGCATGTCAACTATACTTCAATTAAAAAATACAAAAATAAAAAATAGGCAGCAAAAAGGAAACAGGAATTACAGGAATACATAATGAATATTCCATTTTCCTCTAATAGAAAATAACATAAGAATTTGGCATTGCAAGTGACTTTAAAGGCAGTAGTTTAAGCTTAGAGCTGATGTTCATTTTATTTGTTTATTTATATTTATTTTTGTTTATTTTTTAGTGATTCACCACTTATATAACACCCAGTGTTCATCATAAGTGCCCTCCTTAATACCCATCTAGCCCATTCCCCACCCCACCTTCCTCCATCAACCCTCAGTTTGTTCACTATAGTCAAGAGTCTCTTATGATTTGCTTTTCTCTCTTTAAATTTAAAACTACAGCCATAATTTCAAAATAATTTTAGAGTTACAAAATAGCAAAGCAAAAATAGCCCTAGGATTTCCTGTATAATCTCCCTCCCCCTCCCCCAAAGTAGGCTCCACACCCATTGTGGGGCTTGAACTCACAACCTTGATATCAAGAGTCACATGCTCTACTGACTGCTACCCAGGAGTCTCTTATATACTCCTTTTCCAGGCTCTCCAAATGTTAACCTTTGCCACATTTGCTTTATTATTATTATTATCTTACTTTACTTGTATATACTCCAAAATGAGTTTTCTAAAAGCAATGACATTCTCTTATGTAACTAAATATAACCATCAAACTCAGGAAATTAACAATGATGCGATATAAATCTTATTCAAATACCCAAAATGATGTAACTAATACCCTACACAACAAAAAAGAGAAATAATGATCTAGTCATTCAATCCAGAATCACATCTGATAAAGTTTACATGTCTCATCATTCCTTAATCTGGAACATTTCCTTAGGTACCCTTCATGACCTCAGTACTTTAAAGAGTATAGATAATCATTTAGCACAATGTCCCTCATTTTGGAGTTCCATGAGATGTCATCATGACTGGATACAGATTAAGGATTTTTTGCAGAAATAGCACAGAAGTGATGCTGAATCCCTTAACAGACACCATATCAAGATGCGTATAATACTGATTTGTACCACTGCAGGTTATGAACACACTGCTCACTTCACTGCATTAACTGCTGTCAGACTTCTTTATTTTTATCTTTGAATAGATAATTTATAAGGATATACTTTGATAATATGTCAAATATGTTATGATATTTTTGCTTATTAAATGTTAATATCCATTGATGAATCCTGCCTGAAGTAAGTATTGCTATGGCACTTTCTAAATAGTGGTTTTTCTAATTTCATCATGCTTTCTACATTTATTATTTGAAGTTATATTTCAAGGAAGAGTTTTCTTTCTTCATTTGTATATATCAATAATGGAGTCATCAAATATTATTGTATTTTATAGTTACAATCCCTTTCACTTCATTATGTATTCTGTTGCCAAAATTGTCTTAGATTTGTGTAACCATCCCTCAGAATAATACAGCTTAAACTATAACTAATGAGGAGTTGTACTGGTCACGCAAACAAGTTTAAAGATGACCTTGAGAAAAACATGTACTAGCAGCAGGCTTCCGGTGGAGGGGATGATACACATCCTTAAAGCCAAATGGCTGGGAACACCTGGCTGGCTCAGGGTGGAACACCACCCTGCTTTCCTTTTTATCTCCCCTACCTCAGAGAAAGCCTCCTGCTAAGGTAATCCATTTAAGTGCATTTGCACAACCACGAATCCTATATAGGGACAAGACACATGTTACTCCTCCTCTTGTTTACCTCGTTTACCTCTAAAACTTGTGACCAACTTATGACTCACATTCCTTCTTGTGTACCTACTACACAAATGGCTAATGTATAACCTTTTCTTCTCCTTTGTTATCTTGTATCTAATAAATATGGGATTGAGGAGGTGTTCGGGGCTGTTTGGGGCTGTTCGGGGCACAGTGTCGTCCCCTGCTCCCATTCTCTTACAACTGACTTGTTTGTGCCTCATTCTTCTCCCATGTGCCCTTAGGAAAGTGGCAGATTTGGCCAGTGGGGGCTCCTTCAAGCTGCTGACTCTAGTGTGTCCTTTTGGGTAGGCTTCCATCATTTTTCAAGGACTTCTTTATACTTGAATATGCTTTATACTTCTTTATACTTGAATAACTTCAAGGCTTATCACGTATATCATAAGCACCAGAATTTCTTGAATACATCGTGCTCTTTCTTATTTCTAAGATTTTAAATCTCATAGTTTACTTTCTTCCTCCTTATTTTTCCTTATACCGCCCACTCTGTATTCACCTAAATTCTATAGGCATTCAAATCTTAGTTCAAATATGGCCTTTGTTGTTCTCTTCTTTTTTAAAACTCAAGCACTAATATTCCTTTAAACTAAATTAAGCATTAAATAAATCACTCTAGGTTTGATAACCTCAATCTATACTCCTATCATTGCATTTGGCAAATTGGCTTTTAAGTATGTTTCTTTCTTACTGCTTTGTCCTAAACTGTGAACTCCTTGAGATCAGGGACTATCTGCTGTGCTCACCAGTATATAACCATGGAACTTTAAATGCTGTGGATTCTCAATGATTGATAAATGGGACCATATGCAAGAAAGCATTTAAAAAAGGCTAGTTTATGTCAAGTGTATTTTTATTGATATATGAACTGTACAGTGTTTCTTAGCAAGGAGAGACTATCGTATTATGTTCTTGGGACATGACCTCTTCCTTCAAATAACTGCCAAAAAAGAGATCTAGGGGCGCCTGGGTGGCTCAGTTATTGGACACCTGCCTTCAGCTCGGGTCATGATCCCAGTGTCCTGGGATTGAGCCCCACATCGGCCTCCCTGCTCAGCGGGAAGCCTGCTTCTCCCTCCCCAACTCCCTCTGCTTCTGTTCCCTCTCTCACTGTCTCTGTCAAAAAAAAATAAAAAAATATTTAAAAAATAAGAGAGATCTGGGGTGCCTGGTGGCTCAGTGGGTTAAGCCTCTGCCTTCGGCTCAGGTCTTGATCTCAGGGTCCTGGGATTGAGCCCCACATCGGGCTCTCTGCTCAGCGGGGAGCCTGCTTCCCCCTCTCTCTCTGCCTGCCTCTCTGCCTACTTGTGATCTCTCTCTCTCTCTGTCAAATAAATAAATAAAATATTAAAAAAAAAAAAGAGAGATCTAAAAAGCCAAAGAGAAAAATGCATATAACTCCCCCCGTGGTATGGGATATTATCAATAACTTGATGAACCATGAGACACTATGGACTCTGAAAAACAACCCGAGGGTTTTGAAGGGGTGGGGGGGTGGGAGGTTGGGGGAGCCAGGTGGTGGGTATTATGGAGGGCACGCATTGCATGGAGCACTGGGTGTGGTGTAAAACTATGAATTCTGTTATGCTGAAAAGAAATGAAATTTTAAAAAAATAACTTGACTGAGGACTACATGGAAATTAAAGATTTCAAACCCTTGAATATTTTGTTCATTTTCACCCATATCTTCTAATATTGATTATCTGCATAAGGTTCCAGAGCTTAGACTTCTTCATTGTTTCTCACCCTATCCTGTATATCCCTTAATACTTGGCAGATGATACTTATTCAATAAATATAAACTCAACTATTTATTCAATAAATTATACATTTATTTATGTATACATATGTGTTCTGCTTTTGTAACTTTCCATGAATGCTCCCTTCCTATAAGGAAGCTTCCTAAAGACTTATGAAACATAAAGTCTATTTTGGGGTAAGAATTCTCAATGTTATTTCTTTAGTCAGTTTAGACATATAAGACCAGGAAAATAGGTATTTGTTATTACTAATCATTTTTATTATTCCAAGGATGATATTCATTTCAATAGGATGATAAGTTTCTCAATATATACTTTATAAAATCTCCATGTATGTATACCATAAACAATTTTTCAATGTTTATTCATTTCAAAACATTTAAATTTTAACTAGATTTCCTCTATTCTGCCTGACTGCTATTTTGAAATTCTAAAATTTTAAATGAAATAATAGGAAATGCTGGAAATTATATTCATTTTCCATGCACTTGCTACATTAAAAAAATATATGTTAATATCTACTAAAAACAAACATATTATTGTTTAAAAATCTAAATTACAAATCATGTACCTTTCTAAAGAAATGCTGATTTGTCTTTATGTAGTTACTTTGAATTTGGAATACCTGCATATGCAATTGCTCACAATTCAACATCTTCAGGTTGAACTTCATTTTATAATACATGCACTGTTGATAACCTTGGTAGCTAAGCTTTAATTTTTCTATTTTCTGCCTTTGTGATTTTAAGTTTTGGCCTAAAACTTTCTTCAATGCTCCAGCATACCTATTCTTTCAATATATTATTTTTTATGTTCCCTAACAGAAGCATTCATTTATGCAGAAGTAATAAATTGTAAGTATTCTTACTGGCTGTTTCTGAGGAACTATTGGGAATGCAACTGGGAAATTGTGTTCTTTGAATTGAAAATACAGGCTTTCATTGTAACTTTTTCCATGGCAATAAGTGTTTATTTCTAATCAAGTCTAACATATTATTGCTTGAAAATAAGCATATAATATCAATTAAACATTGTGTGCATAAATGTTTATATAATCAAAGATATATAAGAATTATATAAACAGTAATTAACAGCATTAAAAGGCAGTTTGGAGATGAAGAATGGGTCGGTTGGAAGTGGGATGAGAACTGTGTACAGATTTTTTTTTCCAGAAACTTCTATGTCTTTTGAACTGCTAACAGAGCATTATTTATTTTTAATATCAAGCTACGCAAATTTACTGTTGCTATTTTAAAGCATTGGGGGGAGAAAGGAGGATTTAAGAAATACAGTCAAATATTTAGCATTTTGTGCTTGAAACATAACCCCATCCACGTTTTTTACTATTGTTGGAAAAGTCAGTTTGTTTTCAATGAAAAGTTAAAGATACAATATTCAAATAAAGCAGCTCTATGACTTAGAATTTTGAAAGAGGAATGTGTTTCTACATTTATACATCATCTTCCTAGTGGAGAGGTGGCATATCAATAAGCATGAAGTTGCAGAAAATATGAAATGTGCAGAATGTCTCACTTTGAGTTTCAAACTCTGTAAGTAAATAACAAGATCTTTGTTTTTAAAACTCTGTGGTGTACCACTGTACTTATTCTTAAATGAGTTACTAGATTATACTGTATAATTTTTCAATATATTATTAATTTTATATATATTGCTTCATATGAGATAATATTCTGTATTTTATATATTGTAAATGCCTTGTGACTGTGATTTCCTCAAACTTCAGTTCAATTTTATTCTTCCTTTGGAATATAAAATTTGGAATAGGCTCATAAAAAAGTCACATTTAATTAACTATACTTAAAATTTAAACTGCTTCTACATGGGGAAACAGACATTTTATCTTCATTCTTCATTTAACTGAAAGTTTATTTTTTACATTATTTCTAAGCATTCACAAAGTTGACTTTGATTTTTCTACACTTCTTAAATTTTCAAATTTTTATTAGTTTCAGGGAGTATGTGAACATTAAATTTACTTATGTGTGTTTTGTTTACTTTTAACAGACTAGGTTTGATCATGACTCTTTACTATATTTGATCCATGTCTCATCAGTCTCTTACCTTCTTAAATAAATGTTACTTTAGTACAAGTCTACATTAAATAATGTAAAAAAAATTCTGTGGTATAAAACAAAAGACTACAAAAGGCAGAACATTTGGAATCTGCAAACTGAAGCAAATAAAGTTAAAAGAGAACTTCTCCCCTGAAGAAGTAAGTCCAGGAATGCCCTGCTCTTGTATTTCCTTGATAAAGTATTCACTAAACTCATAATAGACTTGCTAAGGAGCACAGACTTTTAAATCTCTTAAAGATTCTAATTCTTTAAGATTAGATAGATTTAGTTACTCTAAAGAGTAACTAAAAATCATATATTTTTAATATATTTTCATATTTATTGATGATAAATCATAGAAGATATAGCAATAAACCACTTACAGATTGGTTATCTTACATGATTAAATCCTTGAAATCAAAACAAGAATTCTGATGGTCATACGATTTATTAGTATCCAGATGTATACATTACTGAATAACTTATTTAGTACCCATTATGGAACAAGACCTGAACTAGGCATGGAGGTCATAGTTGTAAATGAGTAAAAACATTGCTCCTGCCCTCATATACACAATGAAAGAGAAACTCCAATACTTCAGTGAGGAAAGTCTAAAACACTCTAGGAGTTGGAGTTGTCAATATTAGAATTTTATTATTTTGATAGACATATGAGTTTTAATTGTACAAAATGGAACAGGAAAAGTGAGTGAACAAAAAATATAAGCCTATTAGCTGTCATGACAATAAAAAGCAATAGCAAGAAAGGAATATCAAAAAAATCTCTTTCTTCTTTCTTGAGAGCTTTAAAAGTGCTTCAAGTTGGGTTATTGTGGATTAAGGTATTCTTGAGAGTCTCAAGTGATGGTAGATAAATTCTACCAGTTTTCTGGATGTCTCTGTTTTTGGTTTTTGTTTTTATTTGTTTGTTTTGAGGAAATAAGAGTGGCGGGGTAAGAAAGGGATACCTATTACATGGCACTTAAATACTCAAAATTAACAGGAAAAGAGTGTTTTAAAAACACAAAAATATACAAACCCATGTTTGTGACATTTAGAAATCAAGAGAACAGAAATAGGTAAAAGCACAAAATACAGAATAAAATTTAAAATTAATGAGGAAAGGAAGAAGACAGAGATGTCCACTGTCACCATTACTATTCAACACAGTACTGGAAGTTCTAGCCACAGCAATCAGACAACACAAAGAAATAAAAGGCATCCAAATCAGCAATAAAGAAGTCAAATTTATATTCTTTGCAGATGCCATGATACTTTATATAGAAAACCCAAAGAATCTGCCAAAAAATTGCTAGAATTGATATACAAATTCAGTAAAGTCACGGGATACAAAATCAACATACAGAAATCTGCCACATTTCTATATACAAATAATGAAGCAGCAGAAAGAGAAATGAATAAACCTAACCAAAGAAGTAAAAGGTCTGTATTCTGAAAACTATAAAACACTTATGAAAGAAATCGAAGATGACACAAAGAAAGGGAAAAACATCCTATGCTCATGGATTAAAAGAATACATATTGTTAAAATGCTTATACTACTCAAAGCAAGTATACTACACATTTAATGCAATCCCTATCAAAATGCCAATAGCATTTTTAAGTGCTAGCACAAACAATTCTACAACTTGTATGGAACCACAGAAGACCTGGCATAGCCAAAAGCATCCTTGAAAAAGAAAAGCAAAGCTGGAGACATCACAATTCCAGACTTTGAGTTATATAACAGAGCTGTAGTAATCAAGAGAGTATGGTACAAGCACAAAAACAGACACATAGATTAAAAGAACAGAATAGAAAACCCAGAAATGAACCCACAACTATATGGTCAACTAATCTTCAACAAAAAGTATCCAATGGCAAAAAGACAGACTCTTCAACATATGGTGAAAACTGAACAGTAACATAAATAAGAATGAAACTAGACCACTTTCTTATATACCATACACAAAATAAATTCAAAATGGATTAACATCCTAAATGTGGGAGTTGAAGCCATTAAAATCCTAGAGGAGAACAGAGGCAGTAACCTTTATACATCAGCCAATGCAAGTTCTTACTAGATAGGTCTCCGACACAAGGGAAAAAATAGAAAAAGAAACTTTTGGGACTACATCAAAATAAAAAGCTTCTGCACAGCAAAGGAAACAATCAACAAAACTAAAAAAGCAACCTATGGAATAGGAGAAGATATTTGCAAATGATCTATCTGATAAAGGGTTAGCATCTAAAATACATAGAGAGCTTATCAAACTCAACACCTCAAAAATAAACAATCCAATTAAAAATGGGCAGAAGACATAAATAGATATTTTTCCAAAGAAGACATCCAATGACTAACAGACACATGAAAAGATGCTCAACATCATTCATCATCAGGGAGATACAAATCAAAACCTCAAGGAGCTATCACCCCACACCTGTCAGAAAGGCTAAAATCAACAATAAAAGAAACAATAGGTGCTCATGAGGACCTAGAGAAAGAGGACCCTCCTGCACTGTTGGTGGGAATGAAACTGGTGCAGCCATTTTGGAAAACAGTATGAAAGCTCCTCAAACTATTAAAGATAGAACTACCCTAGATCCAGCAATTGCACTACTAGATATTTACCCAAAGGAAACAAAAATACTAATTCGAAGAGATACATGCACCACAATGTTTACAGCAGCAGTATCTACAATACCCAAATTATGGAAAGAGCCCAAATGTCCATCAACTGATGAATGGATAAAGAAGTGGGGTGTGTGTGTGTATGTATGTACACACACACATATACCTCAAATACTATCTGGTATTTCAATTATATTTAATATGGAATATTACTCACCCATAAAAAGAATGAAATCTTGTCATTTGCAACAACATGGATGGAGCTAGACTGTGTTATGCTAAGTGAAGTAAGTCTGTCAGACAAAGTTAAAATACCATTATGATTTCACCCATATGTGGATTTTCAGAAACAAAACAAACGAACATAAGAAAGAAAAAAGAGGAAGACCAAGAAAGACTCTAGAAACAAAGTGATGGTTATCAGAGGGGAGGTGGGCAGACAGATGGGTTAAACAGGCAATGGGGTTTAAGGAGGACACTTGTGATGAGTACCAGATGTTACACAGAAATGCTGAATCACTCAATTCTATACCAGAAACTAATACTACATTGTATGTTAACTAACTTGAATTTAAATAAAAACTTAGGAGAAAAAAATAAAAAAACATAGCAAAAAGTCAAAAAAATTAAATTAAGGAAGAAAAATAAATGCTCAGAAATTCAAGTTTTAACAGTATTACATAAAGGACAACTTTTATATGTACTAGAAATAATAATAAGTGGTATTTCATTTATGCCCTAATACATCAAAGAAAAATAGTGAGAACTGACTTAGAAGAAATTTATTGAATATATGTCTTTTATTCTGGGTAATATAAAATATGGAAATTTTTATGCCCAAGGTGTATTTTAAGAAAATCCTGAATATGTAATTGGCAAAGTCAAAATTCTCAAAGAATTAAACTATGAAGCCAGATGAGAAATTAGAATAAATCAAGAGGACCAGATAGTATTTATCAGAAAACCTAAGAGAATTAAAATGTGAGTTAGTGGAGACACTGACAAAGACTGTTATGAATAGTTGAAAATATAAGTATTCATGGAAGATTAGAAAGCAATAACATTGCTTTGTTTTTAGAAAGGATTAAAGTTATTGTCCTTGAAGTTCTGAAAAAAAGTATTCACTATTTTTAAAGAGAGAATGCCATGTAACTTTCCACCAATGTTGATGAAAGTTTTAAAATGGTTTTCTCATTCATCCATGTCTTCAACCAAAATTTACTGAGCACATTTTACATTATAGGAAAAAATAAGGCTATGTATTGGCACACCTAGAATGGACAAATGCTGAAAACCATTAAGACGCTCATAATCTATGAGTGAATATTAATATATAGCAGACTACTTACAGTAATTGTTATTAAGTGCTATAATTAGGACTGCCATAAATACAAGTGCCCCCGTGAAACATTTTTATTAAAATGGCAGAGGAAATGATAATTACTGAGTGAAACTCTTTACTTTGACTAGAATTACATAAGCTCAACTTAAATTTTTGATAGAAAGGAATAAAATCTTAAAGGAACTCTAACAATGGCTTGAAAGAAATATTATAATTTAAACAAATGCGTCAAAATAATAATGTTTTTCAAGTGGTTCATTTTGGGTAAAAGGACCTAGGTACATCTTTTACTTTAAGGCTATTTGCATAGTACTCTCAATTAACCCTACCATGACAAGAATTGAACAAAAACAGAACTAACCCCAAATCACCTAGTAACCAAACAGGAAACACATTATAAAATCTGTTCACTAGACCTGTCTTTGTTGCATGTTGGCCATAGAAGCAGAGTATGAAATAAGAGCAAGTCTCAAAATCTGAATGGTCGGGAGATTCAAATTAAAACCACATTGAGATACCATGTTACACCAGTTAGAATGGCCAAAATTAGCAAGACAGGAAATGTGTGTTGGAGAGGATGTGGAGAAAGGGGAACCCTCTTACACTGTTGGTGGGCATGCAAGTTGGTGCAGCCACTCTGGAGAACAGTGTGGAGATTCCTTAAGAAATTAAAAATAGAGCTTCCCTATGACCCTGCATTGCACTAGTGGGTATTTACCCCAAAGATACAGATGTAGTGAAAAGAAGGGTCATCTGTACCCCAATGTTTATAGCAGCAATGGCCAAACTGGAAAGAACCAAGATGCCCTTCAACGGACAAATGGATAAGGAAGATGTGGTCCATATACACTATGGAATACTATGCCTCCATCAGAAAGGATGAATACCCAACTTTTGTAGCAACATGGATGGGACTGGAAGAGATTATGCTGAGTGAAATAAGTCAAGCAGAGAGAGTCAATTATCATATGGTTTCACTTATTTGTGGAGCATAACAAATAACATAGAGGACATGGGGAGATGGAGAGGAGAAGGGAGTTGAGGGAAATTGGAAGGGGAGGTGAACCATGAGAGACTATGGACTC
>PISX010031478.1:0-17337 GCA_004024625.1 Mellivora capensis
CCACACAACAGAATATTATACAGCAATGAAAAAGAATGAAATACTGATATGTTGCAACATGAATGAATCTTGAAAATATTATGCTAACTGAATAGTCACCAAAGACTACTTATTACATGATTCTATTTATATGAAATGTTCAGAGAAAGCAATCTACAGAGACATAAAATAGATTAGTGGCTGCCTAGGACTGGGTGAAAGAGGGTAAAATGAAGAGTCCATGCATACCTGATATCTTTTTGTGGTGATAAAAATGTTCTAATTTTGATTGTGATTCTAGTTGCACAAGTCTGTAAATATACTAAAAACCAGAGAGCCATATATTTTACAATGAATTATATTGTATAAATTATATCTTATTAAACTTATTTTGAAAAGATACCTTAAAAAAATTGAAAACCTAAAATTAACAAAATAATGACCCTTCTTAGGGGTATATTTAGGAGGAGATAAGACATAGCTAAAACAATAATTAATGAATTAAAAGGTCACAATCCATGAAAAACATACACCACAGAATCTTAAGCAGGACAAATAAAAAGCAGAATAAATAAAAAAAAAATCTTAGTGAAACCACTGAAAAATGAAAGATTAAAAAAATAAATTGCATAAACAGAGGAAAAGGGAAAGGAGGATACTTAGAAAGGGGCAATGATAAGAGGGACAGCTGACATAGAAACAATAAAAGCAGATTACTCTGGAATGTTATCTTCAAGGTACTAAAGTAACTATCAGCCAAGATTTCTATACCCAATGAAAATATCCCTCAGAAAATAAAACTTAGACTATCCTTTCAATGATCTCATCATCTAATTAAACATTTTAGAATAAACATTTAAATATAATGGAATGATTTCAATGTAAATATTACTGTAAGAGCCCTGAGGATGGAGTAGTAAGCTAAGTTATAAATGACAACCTCATAATAGTGGCACATAAGTAGAATCTGACAAAATTCCCTACTTTTAAGGAGGCCAAGAGAAGACAGGAAAGTGTGTGTTTGGGGGGGGGGTAAGCAGGGGTTAAAGAAGAAATAAAGACTATTTGCAAATTTATGAGAAGTAAAATGGTTTATACATTTGGGGAAATACATTGATGGAAATAAAATCAAATGGAGAAGCTGTCCCAGACTAAAATGAAAACAGTAGTCAGGAGTCAAATTCTGAAGAACTTCTTAATGATTTTAACTGGCTTGTGTGTGTGTGTGTATGTGTGTGTGTGTGTAAGGTGTACATTAATAAGAGCAGGGAATTATTTTCAAAATACATGTATATTGTCCACCCTGATCCTCAAAGCGATTCTGATAGTTTTTTGGTATGCACATTTTGAAAAATTCCTCAAGTGACTCTGATACAATTATAATTATAATGTGATGATATAAATCATGTATGATTAATAGATGTTGGTGAATATAATTTTTATTTCAATTAGCTTTGAGTATTTACTATGTGCCAGTGCAAAAGACTCTGTTGGTGCCTTGTTCACTTTCCCTTTGCCAGACTTGATCCCTCGTCATTCAGATGTTATGAGTGTTTGCTGTTAATTTCTCATATTTACTTCTCTCTCTAGCCAATTATGCTATTATCTCTCAGCCAATAAGAGCGTCTTCACTTTTGGTGCTCCTCAAGTTATCATAGACAAATGTGATAAAAATTTGTCCTCACTTTCCTCAAAGAGGAACACCTCTGTAGTGTGATTTATGCTACATGGCGTCTTGTATGAATCAAGAACAGTTCAGATGTTACCTATGACCCAATCCTTACTTTTTAAAGAAGTTATCTTTCATTTATTTACTTGTTTTTTTAAGAATATTCCTTTAATAAATCATATGCATGTGAATCCTTATCTAATGCTTGCTTCTAGAGAATCCAACCTAAGATATTAGTACCAGGGAAGGTCCTAAGAAGTAAGTGGTAAGGATGGAATTCTGAAGTTGGATCACCCACCAGTGACTGAAAGTTATGTCCCATCACTAGTGAAAAGTGGAGCCATATAAGTATCATTACTGAGAATTTCAACTGTGGTAAACTTGGTGTGATGTGCTGGACAGAGATATAGTAATTATGTAATCTTTGTGGTATTAGAGTCATGGGGATAATTAGAAAGCTTATTAAATTGGGCTCTTGTGGATTAGTAGAATTAATGATTTGAAGAAAGAAAATAACAGACCCAGAATGATTATGAATTAAAGCAAAATGTATCAGATAGTATACATGGAGGTATTTAAAGAGACATTTATCTCCAATAGCTGAATGGTGGACAGAGTAGAAATCTGACCCCAGGACTTCATTATTAGGTTGTAATAAAAACCTGAAATATTAGCCCTGGAAGAACTCCAATGGTAAATTCATGTTTGTAATATGAGAGGAGTTGGACTCTAACATGTGAAATGGAGATACCTGAATAAATACACTGAAGAAACTTGAACCCAGGATCTCCCTAACTCCTGAGGCCTGTAGGAGGAACCTACTCCACCTCGTTGGAAGGTGGAGATCTTCCCTTCTATGAATACTATGTAGAAACACCAAACATGTCAGGTACCCTAAAAGATAATGCTTGCTTTCCTCTGGATCTGCCTCCAATCCCTCTCTGTGGTCATCAGACACATAAGTGTTAAACCTTAGCATGATTCAATTGCAGAAGTGTTGGCTCTGCTAAAGGAATATAAGGAGTATATATTAAAGGAGTTATAGTAGCTACTATAGTTATAGTAGCTAATGTAGACTGTCAAATATAAGGAGAGGATTACTGGTGGTGGTTCCTCAGGATACTGGATCTAGGGGGATAGAATATAAAGCTAGGTAAGGAAGACTTTGTTGATATGTGGGTACTCTCTCCTGACCAGTTCCAGGGATATGATTCTAATATGAATTTTGAGATAATTTTTAGAGTCTTTGAAAAATAATGGCCCACATAAAATAAAATAGAATTGCCAAACTATTATATAAAACTGTAGAAAATGGATCTGCAGACTCAGGTAAACGGACATGGTTCAACTGGTCTACTAAATACAAAAGAAATCTACCAACTAACTACATTGAACTACTGGCCTAGGTCCATCTCACTGGGGTCCACCAAATCCTCCAAGTAGTTATATTCCTAATTCTCAAATGTATAATGGAATGGAAATACTACACAGTGGGCAGATCCCTCACATTTGTCCCTCACTATATGGTGTAAAGGCCATTTTAGTAGGAAAGGCCAAGCAGAGTCTCCCAACACTTCTCCCCTCTTGAAAAGAGAAGTAATAAATGATGTTATATTCCAAGGGAAATGATAAAATTAGTGCCATCAAAACCATAAATAATGAAAGGGTAATGGAATCCATCATATATCCCCATTTATTTTAGCAATCTAGCTCCTGAAAAAATGAGTAAGATCATGGCAGATGACCACAGAATACCATAAGTTTAACTAAGTAGTAGTTCTGATAGTATTTGGTGTGCTGGATATATTTTCTAAATCAAATTGACACAGACTCAGGTACATAGTATGTGGCTTTGATTTGGTATATGTGTTCTTTTCTATATCTATCAGAAGGATCAAAGCAATTTGCATTCACAATCTTGTTTTAGGGCTTTCTGTCACAATAAAATGAAAAATAAATTGTCAACTTTGTTAGCTTCTTTTTAGGACCCGGAGCCTACTTTGAGTTCTAGTGACAATTCCGTCTCATTCCTTTGCTTGCCAACACTCCCAACAAGGCCAAAGGAATTTCCATTGATGCCTTCACCTTGATTTTATACACACACATACCCACACTCATACATACATGTATCCACTCACAACCCCCTGCCTATCCACCCACTATATGTGTGTATGTATGCATGTGTGTGTGTGTGTGTGTGTGTGTGTGTGTATTTTACATTTTATAGTGTTTTACATTTTTGAAACAATTCTGTGAATTTTTTCCCTATGGGCAACTTTGAAGATTGGAAAATTTTCATCATTGTACATATTTAGAAAATAAAACTTAGAGAAAATTGTAACTTGCTAAGGTTTGCATATATATAAAACTATTACTTTTGTATAACTACTTTATGCCAAAACTACTCTCTTTCCATTATGTTAGCAGAGATCACCAAGGGCCTCTTGTCATCAAAGAAGCTTATCTTGAAGTTAGCATATATTTAACTATATTGAGTAGGCCTATATACAATCAGACTATAAAAGCAAGTTATGAATTATATTGGAAAAAAAGAAACTGGGAAAATCTACATTATTTCATCTATCTGTAAAATAAAGTGAAAACTTTCATCATTTTTAAAAAACAGAAGGCTGTCTAGTTATGGATAGGAATTAAACAGAGGTTAAAAAAAAAAAAGGATAGCCCTGGTTGCAGAGTTGGAAGCAGCAAATACCATGAAAGGACGCCTATTTAAAATATTCCAAAGCATTGTTTATTGATATTTCTTCTTCTAAAACCATTTTTCTTCAAAGTTCACATCAAATTTCCATGAGTAAGTTAGATCTGCTGAGTATTTCCTGAAGACTAGATCTCCATTTACAATCCCCCCTCTCCTTCCCCATTCATTGAGACTGTTCTTAACACTCTGAGAAATATATTTCTCTAACTAAGGGATTCTGAACTGTAAGTATGGGCATTTTCATATAATATTACACTCTAGTATTCTGGAAAAAGTGGGAAATATTATTCATTTTCCTCTCTCACTTATATCCATCTTCCACTTTGGGATAATATTTGATTTTCCTCAACTGTTCGGTTCATTATTTTCCCAACCATATGCCTCTGTTTTTACATAGTTAGAGGATGAAGATAGATCCAGTTATGATTAATCTGTTAAAGCAACACCTGTGTTGGAGAGGGCTACTTACAGGAGGTTACTTATTTAATGACTCTGTATACAGGGTTCACTTGTGGAGACTCTTTTCTAGTTAGTTTACAAAAAAGGCACAAAACACAGCCAAGAAAGAGCTCACAGAATTGTTGGATGATCTAAAGAAACAGGCCTAGATGGAGCTTCCTAGATCAATGGAAAGCCAAACTTAAACTGCTGCTCCTATCCCAATTGTGAAGTTTTCAGTCTCATTTGAAAATTGTCTCTACAGCTACCGCATTCAGAATCGTCCTCCAAACATGCAAAAATGGTGCCTTTCACCCTTCTGCAGTATCCTGAGGAATAGTTTCTCTTATCAGTACACAATCAAACCAGTGAGCTCTTGCATACATGAAAAGATAAGGATTTTCTAAACTACTTACACGTATGCTAAAACAGTTTACTGCAGGTTATATCCAGAGATTGTCAGTGATCTCTCAGGGATAAAGAACTCCTCATTGGGGGTATGAAACTCTTCTTTTCAGTCAGTAACTGAACTTTCTTGCTGTGACTACATCAGTTTCATCACACAGTTTTAAGGTATTCCATGTGAGTTTTTCAGCAAATGTGACTGGAAAATGAATAATTTGTTCCCTTCCATAAGAAACCTTCATCAAGTAATGCCTCTCCAAGAAAGAAACAATACATTCTTAAGCAAGGGAAGGAAAAAGTGTTTCCTCAGGTAAGGGAAGAATAATAGATGTTTTAGTGTGTGATAGGGCATTAGCCTGCCATGAATATTCTAACTCCTCTCAGATATTCCCAAATTGTTGGGCGTACCCTCTTTTCCAATCATTGCACATAAGGCAAACCTGTAAATTCTACTGTGATTAATATTCACCTATCTCAAGAATCGGTCCCTGCATTTTCTCCCCCCAGCAATCTGGAAGCTACATGAAACCTTACAGTTACACAAAATAAAATATCTTAATGTAGAAAACTTCCTGAACTGCACTCTTTGCTTTGATGTGAAAATCTAGAAATCTGACCATGTTCAGTTATTAACATATTTACTGTCACCGACAGCAACATCCCTATCCTACTGTCTTGGGATATCTCACACATTTCATATTTTCAATGGTAGAAATTATCCAATCCCTCTATCTAGATTCTTAAACTTAATAGGTACACAAAGAGTCATAAACAAGTTTAATTAGAAGTTTCGTCTGTTCATTTCACTCAAACCACCTAGAATATGAATAGGAATTTCTCTGATTTCTGTCCCATCTTGGCCAGATAACTAATTACAATACTCTACATTTTTCTATGTGTTGGTTTCCTACAACCCAGTCAATAAGAGCTGAAAGGAAAATGCATAGATAATTATGAGAGGAGTGAAGAGTTTCTGTTGAAAAGGTATTCTCTCTTCTCAAGATGGCATTTTCCTGCCTAGAGCCATATAAGTTGAGCACCAGTACAAACACTGTTGGAGATTACTGTTGGCTTTGCAAATGGACATATCACTACCTGTCTGCCTACCTAATGAGTTGCACAACTGTTAGGTTTCTCTTGCCCCCAAAACTGAATATGCTATGGACAATCCTATAAAAGCATTCTTGGAATCTAAGAATCTCTTTGCCATCTTCAGCCTACCATCAGCATTTTGGAGAATAGATGTTCCTAATATGTGTCTCCTAAAGTTTAAATATAGGTGAACAGAGTTTGATGCCCAATTCCATGTGACAGATAATTTAAAGGTATCATGGTTGTATTAATCAGAGTTCTCCAGAGAAACAGAACCAATATAATAAGATATATACATATATGATTTATTGTAAAATGTTGTCTCAGACAATTATGGAAGCTGAGAAATCTCACATCTGCTACTGTAAACTGAAGACCCAGGGAAACAAGCAGCATATTTTCTAGAACTGGAGGATCAATGGTGTAAGTCTCAGGGGAGAAGAAGCTTGATGTCCCAGATTAATAGTCAGGTAGAGAATGAATTCCTCCTTCTGTTCCTTTTTTGTTTGATTCAGGCCCTTAATGGATTGGATGATGGATATCAATACTGAGCAGGTCAATCTGCTTTACTGAGTTCACTAATCCAAATGCTAATCTCATCTGAAATACCACTGCAGACACATATGAAATATTATTTAATTTGGGTGCCCCATGCTCAGTCAAGTTGATATATAATATTAACCATCATAATCACAATGCCATGTGGATGGGAAGGAGGAGTTAACCAGCAAACAATCTTTCCAATATTTAAGGCATATGGAAGAATTCTGTGGTAGTTACCATGGACATGATTGAAAGAGTTCAGATGTTAGTGGAGGGTCAGAAGCCATTGGACTGATTGAATGGCTGCTGGGTTAAAAAAAATATGATGCTCAGTCCAGTGAAAGTTTTGGGGTATAGTGCCAGTGAAAGGACCAAAAAGGAATATATGATCTCCTAGAGGGATCTTCAGTCTTGGAGGCCATCAGGGTGAATCTGAACATGACTTTAAGGAGCCCAAGCACAATATATGCATTGATCTCTCCATATGAAGAGTAAATATAAATGTTGGACAAGATCCAGACAGAGTTCATGGAGAACTCAACAAACCAACTACCATGGGGTAAAGTTAGGAGACATATGCCTCCCTATGATCCTCCTCTCTTTCACCAATAGAAAAGGAGCTGGTTCCTAGAAAACAAGAGAAAAGCTGTCATACCTCATATCACACCTCTAAAGAGAAAGCCACATGACACTTCATGTCATCCATTTCAAATAGTCAAGTCCACAGCTCCAGCCTGCACTGGGGCAGGGAAGAGAACATTTTTGAATCACATTTGAAAGTAAAGTTTCAAAGGTGAATACAATTGAATATTCAATGCCATATACAGTCTGGTTGAAATCATTTTCTCAAAAGTTACAGAATCTGATTAAGATGTTCTTAAGGGACCTACTATCCAATGGGAAAGGAGATTAGGAACAATACAATTGCAGGTGGCATTTATTATTGAATAATAAAACCAGTTATGTTTACTTTCCAGTGAATTTAAATTCCACAATAAACTAATTAAATGAATAATCTATTCAAGAGTTGTGTTATCTCACTGAACTGATGGAAAGGCAAGAGAATTAGATACAGAATTAAGATAGGAAACAGAATAGATAGAGAATCATGATAGTATAGGAACACCCTCACTTTCATGATACCACCATAGAAGTGAATGGTCTCCAATTATTTCTTATTTTCTATGTGATTCAGTTCACGACTCAAGTACTGACAGAAGTGATTTGGCTAAAGTTAGGTCTAAGACCTACCGATTGACTGAACACAAGAGGGTCTCCAAAAAGATTTTGTTAGAATCTTTGAGGACTATTTGTATTTGTAGCAGAAGAACATGGTATTGGAATTAACTGAGTTACCAGCACTGCACCCAGTGGCACAGTGTTCTAAAATGGAATCAGTTTGCTATCGGAAAGGGAGAAGTGAAAAGAAAAACTAGGAAGGAAGGAAGGGAGGAAGCGGGTGGGGAGGGAGGAAGGAAAGAAATGTCCACTATCTAGAATAACAACTGGGCACAAAAAAAGGGATCGGTCTTAGCAATAAGACAGAAAATTTTCAATACAAGAGGACTTGATCTGAAATAGAAAATACTGAGTTTACTTTGTTTATGAGGTGGCTTTGATGGAAGATAGACAAAGCTGGAAGAGTGGTAAAACCAATAGGGCATGCCAGCAATACTGTAGCCAAACTCAAGGTGAAAATTAATCTGTGTTGACAGTTCAGTTTATTTCCTCATATAACCTAAACTTGCTCTCTAACTTCAGGTTTACCTTTAATTTTATTACTTCATATTCACACAACTGTACACTTAAATGAGTAAGATATAGATGGTAGTATAATATCAGTTATGGTTCAAATTTATAATGGCATTTTGTTTGGTGAAAGTTTTTATTCTTTTTGAGAATTTTTTCAACTATATATAGCCCATGGAATTCTTTTGGAGCTTGAAGTCAGAAGTACCTACTCGTTTAAATACTATTTTCAGAGAATTAGTCATGCATAACTGAAATTTTGCCAAATAGTGAGTGGATTATTAGCTCACCTAAATTTAAGCAAGCAGGTGATGAGGAAAGGCATTTAGTAGGTTTTGATAAGATACAGGGAGCTATATTAGTCAGGGTTCTCCAGAGAAAGAGACCTAAGAGGTGTCTGCATGTGTGTGCATGTGTGTGTGTACAGAGAATAAGAGGGGACAGTGGAAGGAAGTGACTCTTCATACAACTGTGGAGGCTAGCAAGCCCAAACTGCAGGAAGGGATGTCAGGTTGGAAACTCAGGGAAGAGTTGATGTTGTAGGCAAACTAAAGGCAGATATCTCTCTACTTTGGTAATGTCAGTCTTTTTTCTCTTAAAGCCTTCAACTGATTGGCCCATCCACATTATGGAGGGTGATCTACTTTATTCAAAGCCTACTGATTGAAATGTTAATCTCATCTAAAAAAATACCCTTGCAGCATCATCAAGAAAAGTGTTTGACCAAGTATCCAGGTACTATGGCCTAGCCACGTTGACATATAGAATTAACCATCCCCAAAACCCTTTCCCATAAAAAAGACTAGCCCCAAGAGACCCTCTGACACCTCTCTAAAATATTAGCACATCAGAATTAGAAAAAGATTCATTCAGAATCTCAATTTACTGTGATGATTTTAGGAAATTTAAGTTTCTGTTTCATCATCTTTAAATCCTGTAAAATATATTGCTTTAGATTTAAATGTTATGGAGATAATATGTATTTAATAATGACTTCCTTAAAAATAATGTGTATGATGATTTCCTTTGAACTTGTTCCTCCCTTCACATTTCAACCATAATAATTTACCAAAGTATACTGGATTTAAAAAAAGCAATCAAAATAACCTATTCAAGAAAATTTATTTCATATGCTCTGCTTCCAACAACACAAAAATCATTGCTAAAACATTCTGAGGACATAAAGCATTTATTAAGAATTTATTACTTTGCATTCAAACTCTGTTACAGAAAAAGTCTAAGATTTTTTTTCAAGACAAATATATAAACTATACTATTTTGCAAAACAGACTTCCTTCTTTATACTATATTGCTAAGTAAATATTTTATGAAGTGATTAAATTTGTGACATGTTCTGAATTTGCTTGAAATATCATCTTTTCTTTCAAAAGAGTACAACATACCACATTTATACAGTAATGGGATGTCAATGATATTTAAGATAACAATTTGGCTGTCCCTGTAAATGCATTAAAGAGCATTTTACCCATATAAATTATCTCTCTCTAAACACTGCATTGAAAGCCTACTATACATCTATTATCCTTACTTTGTGATCTGGCTTTTTATTTCTTTAACATCTAGTTTTGGTACTGGTCTTGGGTGTGTTTTACACTCCATTCTTGTCAGTCATTGTTTGGGATCCATGATTTTTCAACTTTGAAAATGTGTGAGGTAGGTGTAATTTGACTGCTGAAAGACTTGTTGCATTTGACAGGAAACTACAAATCTGCCCCAGGGACTGCTTTTAATCTAAAGAGTAAATTTGTGATTTCCCAGGAGGTACTTAGAGATATTTTTTATAATGTTAGCACTGCCTATTCCCAATTGAATCATGTTTTGATGAATATAAGAGGAAACATGACATTCTTAAAGGAACATTCTGAGGGGCGCCTGGGTAGCTCAGTCGGTTAAGCTTCCTACTCTTGATTTTGGCTCAGGTAATGATCTCAGGATCGTGAGGTCAAGCCCCACATTGGTCTCCAAGCTGGGCATGGAGCCTGCTTGAGATTCTCTTTCTCTGTCTCCCTCTGCTCCTCCCCATACCACCATGCTCTCTCTCAACAAAACAAAACAAAACAAAACAAAACACACACAAAAAAACATTCTGATAAGAACCCAATTTTGACTTCCTATCCAGGCTCTGCCATACTGTGAGTTTAGGTAACTGAATATATATTTCTAAATTTTCATTTGATAATCTATAAAAGAAGTGAGTAGAATTGATGGTGATGTTTGCAAAGGATCATGTCTAAATGGTTTTTCTGTTAATGGATTATATATATTTTCTCTATTACAATAGCTATTTGTGACTTTGCTTGCCATATGGAGGTTTTGATTATAGTGCTCAAGTTTGGAAAATCTTGTATTTGTGAGAGATATTTTATCAGTATCACTTTAACATAAATATAGCTAAACTGGTATTTTGGGAAACTATTTCCCCAAATGAAAAACTAGCATGCTGTATTATCTTAGTACTAGAAATTTTGGTAATAAGTGAGACAAAATTCCTTTTCTCCACCCTCCTCAGAGCATAGATAATGAACTTGCTTGTTGGTTTGTTCAATAGAATTGCTTTTCCAGCTCTTCCATACACATAATTGAACATACATTTATAAAAGGTATCTTAATATGTGTAACTCCAAATTATGACATCAGAACTACACATATTTTTATCATCTTATGATTATGAAGCAAACACTGTTGGTTGCTCCTACTGTGTTTATTTATTCTCAATTATTCTTTCACTGTAACATTCATTTATTCATATTTCCACCTATTCATTTATTCAGGATTATATATTTTTAGGAAATGTTAAGGTAAATTTGTTTTGTCAAACAAATTTGTCAAAAAGCATCAACATTCTTAAATTATGTATCAAATTTGGTCTCCTCAAACAAATTTTATTCAATTATATTTATTTTATTGACTATATTCCCTATGCTGTACTTTTCAGCTCTGTGACTTATTTGTATTATAACTAGAAGTTTGTACCTTTTAATCGCCTTCATCTACTTTGTCCATTCTCCCACCTCCCCCTCTCTGGCAACCATCAATTTGTTCTCTGTATTTATGTGTCAGTTTGGCTTGTTTGTTCATTTCTTTTGTTTTTTTAAATGCCGCATATAAGTGAAATCATATAGTATTTGTCTTTCTCAGTTGACCTGTTTCACTTAGCATAACACCTTCTAGTTCATCCATGTTGCTGCATTAACGGGCACAATCTCATTCTTTTTTATGGCTGAGTAGTATTCTATTGTACATGTCTTCCACATCTTCTTTACCCATTCATGTATTGATAGAAACTGGGGTTGCTTCCATTATCTTGGCTATTGTACATAATGCTGTAATAAATATGGGGTACATTTATCTTTTTAGATTAGTGCTTTCATTTTCTTGGGTAAATATCCAGTAGTGGCATTACTGGGTCATATGGTAGTTCTATTTTAAATTTTTTTGAGGGACCTCCATACTTTTCCACACCAGCTGTGCCAATTTACATTCCTACCAACAAGGCACAACAATTCCCTATTTTCTACATTCTTTCCAACTTTTGTTATTTTTTGTCTTTTTGGTTCTAGCCATTCTTACTACTGGTGTGAGGGGATATCTAATTGTGGTTTTGATTTCTGCTTCCTGATGATTTGTGATGTTCAGCTATCTGTGTCTGTTAGCTATTTATATGTCTTCTTTGGAAAAATGTCTTTTCAGGTCCTCTGCCCATTTTAAAATTTAAATATTTATTTTTTTGGTGTTGAGTTGTAAAATGTCTACATATTTTCGATGTTAACTCCTTTTCAAGTATATCATTTGCAAATATATTCTCCCATTCAGTAGTTTGGGTTGTCTTTTCATCTTGTTCATTTTCATTTTTCCTTTGCCATGAAAAAGCTCTTTATTTTGGTAAAGACACATCCATAAATATGCTCCTCAAGCCTTGTCCAAGAGATTATTGGCTATGAGTCTTTTAGGAGTTTTATGGTTTAGGGTCTCACATTTAGGTCTCTAATCCATTTTGAATTTACTTTTGTGTATGGTATAAGAAAGTGGTCTGGTGTCATTCTTTTCAGCAAAAATCAAGAGTCAAATGTTTAACCAACTAGGCCACCCAGGTTCTCTGGAATTGTATCACTTTTTAAAATGCTTGTTAGAGGGCCACCTGGGTGGCTCAGTGGGTTAAAGCCTCTGCCTTCAGCTCGGTCATGATCCCAGAGTCCTGGGATCGAGCCCCACATGGGGCTCTCTGATCAGTGGGGAGCCTGCTTCCCTTCCTCTGTCTCTTCCTGCTTCTCTGCCTACTTGTGATCTCTAGCTGTCAAATAAATAAATAAATAAAATCTTTTAAAAAAATGCTTGTTAGAGCCTGGTCGCTCAGTTGGTTGAATATTCACTCTTGGTTTTGGTGGTATCATGACCTCAGGGTCCTGGCATGAAGCCCCAGGTCAGACTTCGTGATCAGTGTGGAGTCTGCTGGATATTCTTCCCTTCTGTCCCCCTCTTCCCCTCCCCCTGCTCGTGCAGAGTGTGCTCTCTCTCTCAAATAAATAAATAAATCTTTAAAATGCATGTTAGAATTCACCAGTTAAGTCCTACGGGTTTAGATTTTCTTTGTGGAAGGTTTTTAGCTGCTGATTCAATTAAGATTATTTAGGTTATGTTTCTTTTTTCTTCTAAGTGAGTTTTAGTAGATTATTTTGAGGGCCTTGGATATTTTATCTCAGTATTAAACTTGCATAAACTTTCTCCAAGTTGTTAAATATGGTGGGATCTGTAGTACCTTTTAAAATTCTGTTATTGGTCACTTGTATCTTTCCTTTATTTTTCTCATTAGTTTAACAGAAGTTTATAAATATTATTGAACTTTAAAAAATCAAGTTGGGGGTTCTTTGATTTTCTCCTTTGTTTTTATTTTCTATTTTATTTACTCTTGCCCTTATCCTTGGTAATTTTTTCCTTGTGATTATTTTTGGATTAATTTTTCTCATTTTCAGGTGACTTAAAGTAAAATTATTAGGTCAATGAGTTGAGAACTTTCTTGCTTTAACTACTATGCATTTTCCTTTAAAAAAGCTTTAGCTGCATCCCACATTTAAAATGCTATTCATTCATTTTATATTGTTAAATGTACTAATTTCCCTTCTAATTTTCCCATTGACCACTTTGTTTAATTTCTAAATATTTGATTTCCATATATTATTATTGATTGTCATTTAATTTTACTTGGGTCAGAGTATTTAGTTTGCACATTTTTTTCTTTTAAACTTATAACTACTTTTATTGCTCAGAATACATGTGTGCCAATCTGCATTTGAGAATAATGTGTATTCTTCTGCTGTTTAGTATTGTATGAATACATTTGGTAAAAATACTGCATTATTGAATTACATCATATACTATTGATTTTCTATCCAATTGCAATTCTCTGAATTACTCATAAAGAAGTGTTAAAAATCTTCAACTATAATTTTGGATTGTCCATTTTTCTCATCAGTTCTATAAGTTTTTGCTTCATGTGTTTTGAAGTTCAGTTACCAGATATATCGCCTTTTTGACAGTTTCATCCTACTGATAAATAAACTTTTATCAATTTTTTCCCCTTACCTTTTATTCTTTCTCTTAAATCTACTTTGTCTGAGATTTATATCACAACTCTAGCTTTCTTATAATTAGTCTTAATAAAGTATATTTTTCCATCTTTTTATTTTTAATCAACCTACAACTTTATATATAAAGTGGCTTTACTTTTTGTTGTTAGACATATGGTTGTGTCTTTTTTTTAAATACAGAATGGTGATATCTGATTTTTAATTAGAAGGCTTAGAACATTTCCACTTAATATAATTATCAAAATAGTTGTTTGCTATGTTACATTATTATTTTCTATTTTTATTTGTTATTTATAGTTTTTTCCTCTTGCCTTCTTTTGACAGGATTGAGGTTTTATTATTATTTTTGGTGATTCTATTCTATCTCTAGTATTCACTAATTTGCTATCCTCTTATTTTTTTAACAGTTATCCTAGGGCTAACAGTATATATCTTTAACTTATCATAGTGTACTTTCAAATAATAATAGATCAATTCATGAATAATGTAAGAAACTTACAGCTGAATCCTTCCATTTCTCTCCTCCCCCTACCCCTCATGCTACTGCTTTCAGGCACTTTATTTCTACATATTTTATTAAATTGGTTAAATTTTATTAAATTGTTTTATTTATTTAATTTATTAAATTGTTTACTGAATTGGTTTTCTAATGCTATTGTGACGAATTATTACACATCTGGTGGCTTAAAACAACAGAAATTTACTCTCTTATAGTTTGGGAGGTCAGAACTTCAAAGTGACTCTTCAGGATTTTGTCTTATCTGGAGACACCAGGGAGAATTTATTTCCTTGTCTTTCCAGATTCATTGTTTGGCTCATGACCTCTTCTTCCACCTTCAAAATATGGCTCCTCCCTCCAACTTCTGTTGTTGTTATCTGATCTTCCTTTTTTTTTTTTTTTTAACCTCTACGTCTCTCTTATAAGGAGTCTTGTGATTCAATCAACCCTACCCAGATCCAGAGTAAACGTCCCATTTCAAGTTTATTAACTTAATAAAAAATGATAAGTCTCTTTTGAATGTAAGGTAGAATGCACACAGTTTCCTCGGATTAGGACATAAACATCTTGAAGGATCCATCATTCAGTTTACTGCAGTCAACCTTCTGGCCCTTAAAAGTTCACATCCATTCCAAATACAAAATACATCTGCAACCCAAGTTCTTCAAAACCATCTACCCATTGCATCATCATCTCTCAAGTCTGCAATCTCACTTAAGTCAAATTAGTTCAAAAGTCCCAAATCTCATTATCTAATTCAATTAAATTATATATGGAGGAGATTTTGGTATAATCCATCTTGGGGCAAATTTCTTTCCATCTAGTAACCTGTGAAACTCAGAACACAAGAAATCAGTTCCCAAAATACAAGGCTGGTATGGAGTTTTATTTTTAATTTCAGTACTTAAAAAAAGTTGCTTTATTTTCACCTCATTTGAATAATTTCTGACAAGGATTCTATAGTCACTGTCTATATAAAATCTTGTTTCTTTTTTCTGATCAAAAATTTTTCTCTTTATGACTGCTTTTCAGCAATCTAACTATAACATGATTTGGGATTATTTTCACCTTTCTTCTATTTTGGTTTTAATAAGCTTCTCAGTCTGTGGTTTTATAATCTCTATGAAATTGGGGGTGTGTGTGGGGGGGGGTAAAATAGCCACTTCTTCAAATATATTTTCTGCTACTATTTCTTCTCAGACTTCTATTGTACTTATGTTAGACTGCTTGATACTCTCACAAAGTTCAGTGATAAATTTTCAGTTTATAATAATTTTTTTTCACCCTGTTCTCCATTTTTGGATAGTTGTTTGTTTTGCTTTTCTTTTGTTACATCTTAAATTCACACATATTTTACTCTAGAGGGATTAATATGCTAACATGTTGTTAACTCTATTAATGCATTTTTGTAGGTATTTCATTTTTAAACCTCTTGAAGTACTTTTCTTTACATTTTATATTACTCTAGCCATTATGGCCATATAGTCTTTTTTTTTTCCCAGTGTTCCCAGATTCGTTATTTATGCACCATACCCACTACTGAATGCAGTATGTGCTCTCCTTAATACCCACCACCAGGCTCACCCTTCTTCTCACTCCCCTCCCTTCCAAAACCCTCAGTTTGTGTCTTGGAGTCCACAGTCTCTCATGCTTCAACTCCCCCTCTGATTTCCCCCAAATCACTTTTCCTTTACTTCTCCTAATGTCCTCCATGTTATTGCTTATGCTACACAAGTGGAACCATATGATAATTGACTTTCTCTGCTTGACTTATTTTACTCAGCATAATCTCCTCCAGTCCCGTCTATGTTGATACAAAAGTTGGGTGTTCATCTTTTCTGATGGCCGTGTAATATTCCATTGTATATACAGACCATATCTTTTTTTTTAATTAAAAAATTTTTTTTTAAATTCCTTTTCAGTGTAACAGTATTCATTGTTTTTGCACCACACCCAGTGCTCCATGCAATATGTGCCCTCCATAACATCCACCACCAGGGTCCCCTAACCTCCCACCCCCTGCCCGTTCAAAACCCCTTAGGTTGTTTTTCAGAGTCCATAGTCTCTCATGGTTCACCTCCCGTTCCAATTTCCCTCAAATCCCTTCTCCTCTCCATCTCCCCATGTCCTCCATGTTATTTGTTATGCTCCAGAAATAAGTGAAACCATATGATAATTGGCTCTCTCTGCTTGACTTATTTCACTCAGCATAATCTCTTCCAGTCCCGTCCATGTTGCTACAAAAGTTGAGTATTCATCCTTTCTGATGGAGGCATAATACTCTATAGATATATGGACCACATCTTCCTTATCCATTTGTCCACTGTAGGGCATCTTGGTTCTTTCCACAGTTTGGCGACCGTGGCCATTGCTGCTATAAACATTGGGGTACAGATGGCCCTTCTTTTCACTACATCTGTATCTTTGGGGTAAATACCCAGTAGTGCAATTGCAGGGTCATAGGGAAGCTCTATTTTTAATTTCTTAAGGAATCTCCACATTGTTCTCCAAAGTGGCTGCACCAACTCGACCATTCTCTTACACCGTACACAAAGATAAACTCAAAATGGATAAAAGACCTCAACGTGAGACAGGAATCCATCAGAATCCTAGAGGAGAACATAGGCAGTAACCTCTT
>PISX010031479.1:0-17345 GCA_004024625.1 Mellivora capensis
TGTGGCTCTGCTCTATTCACCATCCTGGACATATTCTTTCTTTCTTTTCTTTTTTTTTTTTTAACCTTTCTTTCTCTCCTGGTTGCAGGTCTCTTCTGATTAGTTTAATGGATATTTTTCTGGGGGTGCTTGGGTGGCTCAGTGGGTTAAAGCCTCTGCCTTCAGCTCAGGTCATGATCCCAGGGTCCTGGGATCGAGCCCTGCATCAGGCTCTCTGCTCAGCGGGGAGCCTGCTTCCTCCTCTCTCTCTCTGCCTGCCTCTCTGCCTACTTGTGATCTCTGCCCGTCAAAGAAATAAATAAAATCTTTAAAAAAAAAAGGCAGCTCTTACTGCTAGGATAAATAAGGCAGAAGAGAGAATTAGTGATATAGAAGACCAAATGATGGAGAATAAAAAAGCTGAGAAAAAGAGAGATAAATAATTACTGGATCATGAGGGCAGAATGTGAGAGATAAGTGATACCATAAGATGAAACAATATTAGGATAATTGGGATCCCAGAAGAAGAAGAAAGAAAGAGGGTTGCAGAAGGTATATTGGAACAAATTATCACACAGACCTTCACTAATTGGGGAAGGGAATGCATCAAAACCCAGGAGGCACAGAGAACACCCCCTCAAAATCAATAAAAATAGGTCAACATCCCGTCATCTAATAGCAAGCAATACTTACAAGTCTCAGAGACAAATCCTGAAAGCAGTTTGGGACAAGACATCTTTAACCTACAATGGTAGGAATATTAGACTGGTGGCAGATTTATCCACAGAGATTGACAGCCCAGAAAGGACTGGCATGATATATTCAGAGAACTAAATGAAAAAAACAAAAAAAAAAACAAATAAAACAAAAAACAAAAAACAAATGCAGCCAAGAATACTATATCCAGGTACGGTGTCATTGAAAATAGAAGGAGTCATAAAAATCTTCCAGGAGAAACAAAAATTTAAAAAAATTGCAAACACCAAACCAGCCCTACAGAAATATTGAAAGGGTTCCTGTAAGCAAAGAGAGAGCCTAAAAGTAACAGACCAGAAACAGAGACAATCTACAGTAACTATCACCTTACAGGAAATACAATGGCACTAAATTCATGCCTTTCAATAGTTGCCCTGAATGTAAATGGCCTAAATGCACCAATCAAAAGACACAGGTTATCAGAATGGATAAAAACACAACCCATCGATACTCTGTCTACAAAAAAACTCATTTTAGACCCCAAAACACTTCCAGATTTAAAGTGTGGGGATGTAAAATCATTTACCATGCCAATGAACATCAAAAGAAAGGTGGGGTTGCAATCCTTATATCAGACAAATTAGATTTTAAACCAAAGAGTATGAAAAAAGATGAAAAAGACACTATATCATGCTTAAAGGTTCTATCCAAAAAGAACATCTAACAAATTTAAATATCTATGCTCCTAGCATGGGAATAGACAATTATATAACCCAATGAATAACACAATCAAGGAAACATATCAACAATAATACAATAATAATAGGGGACTTTAACACCCCCTCATTGAAATGGACACATCACCTAAGAAAAAGATCAGCAAGGAAATAAAGGTTTTTAAAAATTTTTTTAAAGATTTTTATTTATTTATTTGAGAGAGGGACAGTGAGAGAGAGCATGAGAGGGGGGAAGGTCAGAGAGAGAAGCAGACACCTCAGGGAGCTGGGAGCCCAATGCAGGACTCGATCCCAGGACTCCGGGATCATGACCTGAGCCAAAGGCAGTTGCTTAACCAACTGAGCCACCCAGGTGCCCGAAATAAAGGTTTTAAATGACATACTGGACGAGATGGACATCACAGATATATTGAGAACATTCCATCCCTAAGCACCAGAATACAAGTTTTTCTCTAGTGCATGAAACATTCTCCAGAATAGATCATATCCTGGGTCAAAAATCAGGTCTCAAATGGTGCCCTGCATATTTTCAGACCACAGTGGTTTGAAACTCAAACTCAATCACAAGAGGAAATTTGGAAGGAACTCAAATACATAGAAGCTAAAGAGCAACCTACTAAATGATGAATAGATCAACCAGGTAATTAAAGAAGAATTAAAACAATTCATGGAAACAAATGATAATGGAAACAGAACGGTTCAAAATCTTTGATACAAGATTTTGGCAGCAAAAGTAGTCCTAAGAGGAAAGTATATAGCAATGCAAGCCTTTCTCAAGAAACAAGAAAGGTCTTAAATATGCAACCTAACCCTACACCTAAAGGAGCTGGAGAAAGAACAGCAAAGAAAGCCTAAGCCAAGCAAGAGAAGAAAAATAATAAAGATCAGAGCAGGAGTCAATGAAATAGAAACAAACAAACAAACAAAAAAAACAACAGTAGAACAAATCAACAAAACTAGGAGCTGGTTCTTTGAAAGAATTAATAAGATGGATGAACCCCTGTCCAGACCTATCAAAAAGAAAAGAGAAGGGACCCAAATTAATAAAATCATGAATGAAAGCGGAGAGATCACAACCAACACCCAAGAAATACAAACAATTATAAGAATATATCATGAGAAACTATACACCAGCAAATTTGATGATCTGGAAGAAATGGTTGCATTCCTAGAGACATATAAACTACCAAAACTGAATCAGAAAGAAATAGAAAGCTTGAACAAACCCAGGACCGGTAAGGAGATTGAAGCAGTCATCAAAATTCTCCTAACAAATAAGAGCCCAGGGCCAGACAGCTTCCTAGGGGAATTCTACCAAACATTTAAAGAAGAATTAATGCCTATTCTCCTGAAACTGTTCCAAAAATTAGAAATGGAAAAAAAACTCCTAAACTCACTTTATGAGGCCAGCATTACCTTGATCTTAAAACCAGACAAACACCCCATCAAAAAGGAGAATTACTGACCAATACCCCTGATGAACATGGATGCAAAAATTCTCACCAAAATACTAGCCAATAGGATCCAACAGTACATTAAAAGGATTATTCACCACGACCGAGTTGGATTTATTCCTGTACTAAAAGGTTGGTTCAACAATTGCAAATCAATTAATGTGATGAAATGAACAAGAACCATATGATACATTCAATAGATGCTGAAAAAGCATGTGACAAAGTATATCATCCTTTCTTGATCAAAACTCTTCACAGTGTAGGCATAGAGGGTATGTACCTCAATATCATAAAAGCTATCTATGAAAAACCCACAGTGAATAACATTCTCAATGGGGAAAAACTAAGAGCTCTTCCCCTTAGATCAGGAACATGGCAGGGATGTCCACTATCACCGCTGCTATTAATATACTACTAGAAGTCTTAGCCTCAGCAATCAAACAGAAAGAAATAAGATGTATCCAAATTGGCAAAGAAGAAGTCAAACTCTCAGTCTTTGCAGATGATATGGTACTTAATGTGGAAAACCCAAAAAACTACCTCAAAACTGGTAGAACACATACAGGAATTCAGTGAAGTGTCAGGATATAAAATCAATGCATAGAAATCAGTGAAGGGTCAGGATACAAAATCAATTCACAGAAATCAGTTGCACTTCTATACACAAAAAGCAAGACAGAAGAAAGAGAAATTAAGGATTAATTACAATTGCACCCATTTATCCCTAGGTATCTTATGATACCTAGGAATAAATAAGATACCTAGAAATAAATCTAACCAAAGAGGCAAAGAATCTGTTCTCAAGAAACTATAGAATACTCATGAAAAAATTAAAAAAAAATTGAGGAAGACACAAAGAAAAGGAAAAATATTCCATGCTTATGGATTGGAAGAACAAATATTGTGAAAACGTCTATGCTACCTAAAGCAATCTACACATTTAGTGCAATCCCTATCAAAATACCATCAACCTTTTTCAAAGAAATGGAATATTCTTAAAATTTATATGGAACCAGAAAAGACCACAAATAGCCAGAGGAATGCTGAAAAAGAAAACCAAGGTTGGTGGCATTACAATTCCAGACTTCAAGGTCTATTATAAAGCTGTCATCATCAGGATGGTATGGTACTGGCACAAAAACAGACACATAGATCAATGGAACAAAATAGAGAACCCAGAAATAGGCCCTCAACTCTATGGTCAACCAATCTTCGACAAAGCAGGAAAGAATGTCTAAGGGAAAAAAAGACAGTCTCTTCAAAAAATTTTGTTGGGAAAATTGGACAGCCACATGCAGAAGAATGAAACTGGACCATTTCCTTATACCACACACAAAAATAGACTCTAAATGGATGAAGGCCCTCAGTGTGAGACAGGAATCCATCAAAATCCTTGGGGAGAACACAGGCAGCAACGTCTTCAACCTCAGCCACAGCAACTTCTTCCTAGAAACATTACCAAAGGCATGGGAAGCAAGGGTAAAAATGCACTATTGGTACTTCATTAAGATCAAAAGCTTTTGCACAGAAAAACCAAAGTCAACAAAACCAAAGACAACTGACAGAATGGGAGAATATATTCACAAATGACATATCAGATAAAGAGCTAGTATCCAAAATTTATAAAGAACTTATCAAACTCAACACCCAAAGAACAAATAATCCAATCAAGAAATGGGCAGAAGTTATGAACAGACATTTCTGCAAGGAAGTCATCCAAATGGCCAACATCAAAAAGTGCTCAACATCACTCAGTATCAGGGAAATACAAATCAAAACTACAGTGAGATACCACCTCATACCATCCAGAATGTTTAAAACTAACCAGTCAGGAAATGACAGATGTTGGAGAGGATGCAGAGAAAGGGGAATACTCCTACACTGTTGGTGGGAATGCAAGCTGGCACAGCCACTTTGGAAAACATTATGGAGGTTCCTCAAAAAGTTGAAGATAAATCTACCCTATGACCCAGCAATTGCACTACTGGGTATTTAACCCAAATATATGAATGTAGTGATCCAAAGGGGAATGTGCACCCCAATGTTTATAGCAGCAATATCCACAATAGCCAAACTATGGAAAGAGCCTAGATGTCCATCAATTGTTGAATGGACCAAGAAGATGTGGTATATATTTATACAATTGAATATTATGCACCTACCAAAAAGTGAAATCTTGCCATTTGCAATGATGTGGATAGAACTAGAGGGTATTATGCTTAACAATAAGTCAATCAGGAGTGCCTGGGTGGCTCAGTGTGTTAAAGCCTCTGCCTTCGGCTCAGGTCATGATCCCAGGGTCCTGGGATCGAGCCCCGCATAGGGCTCTCTGCTCAGTGGGGAGCCTGCTTCCCCCTCTCTCTCTGCCTGCCTCTCTGCCTAATTGTGATCTCTGTCAGTCAAATAAATAAATAAATAAATAAATAAAAACAATAAGTCCATCAGAGAGGGACAATTATCATATGATCTCACTGATTTGAGAAACTTGAGTGAAAAGGAAGAGGGTCATAGGGGAAAGGATGGAATAATGAAAGAAGAGGATACCAGAGGAGACAAAACTTAAAGAGACTCTTGGTCTCAGAAAACAAACTGAAGATTTCTGGAGTGGAAGGGGGTAGGAAGGGTGAGGTGCTGGGGTGATAGATATTGGGAAGGGTATGTGCTATGTTGATTAGTATGAATTGTGTAATACTGATGAATCACAGACCTGTACCCCTGAAATAAATAATACATTATATGTTAATAAAAAAAAGAAGAAAGGAAAAACATGTCTAGAAGTTAAAGGGATATATGAGGATGGTGTTTCATTAAATGAAAAGTTAGACATGATTTTTTTTTATAGAACCTAATAGATATTCTGAGATTAAAAGTCAGATAACTGGAATGAAAAACTCACTAGAAGAGCTTAAGAACAGATTGGAGAATGTAGAAGAAAGAATCAGCTAATTTGAAAAGATTGATTGACATTATCCAGTCTAAGTACAGAAAGAAAAATGAAAAGTGAACAGAGCTTCACAGATCTGCAGGACATCATCAGGTGTATCAACTATTTATAATGGAGGATTTCAGAGGGAAAGGAAAGACAAAAAGAAAAGAGAATATCTGAAGAAATATTGTCCATGAACTTCCCAAATTTGTTGAAAAACAATTGACATATCCAGAAGTTTAATTAACTCTAGCATAAATTCAAACACACACACACAGACATACCAGAGTGAAAATGTTGAAAGCCAAATATAGAATTAATTTATCATGTAAAAGCTATTTTCAATTAGATTAACAGCTAATTTATCATCAGAAACTATAGATACCATAAGGCAGAAAGATGATATGTTCTATTTGCTGAAAGACAATAGCAACGTATGCCAATGAAGAATGCTGTCAATCAATAACTCTATATCCAGCAAAACAATGCTTCCAAAATGAGCATACATGAAGACATTCCTAGATAAACAAAGCAGAGAATTCTCCATGAGTATAACTATAATTTCCTTTAAAAATTATAAAGGGAATCTTTCAGACTGAAATGAAAAGACACTAAACAGTAAAAATCCACATAGGAGGCACCTGGGAGGTTCAGTCATTGGACATCTGCCTTTGGCTCAGGTCATGGTCCTGGTGTCCTGAGATTGAGGCCTGCCTTGGGTTCCCTGCTCAGTGGAAAACCTACTTCTCCCTCTCACACTCCTTCTGCTTGTGTCCCCTCTCTTGGGTGTCTTTCTCTGTCGAATAAAGAAATAAAATCTTAAAAAAAATACAAATCCACATAAAAAAATAAAGGCCACCTACGGTGTCTGTGTGACTCAGTTATTTAAGTGTCTAACTCTTGTTTTCAGCTCAGGCCATGATCTCAGGGTTGTAAGATTGAGCACAGTGTTGGGCTCTGTGTGGTCATGGAGCCTGCTTAAGATTCTCTCTCCCTCTCCCTCTACCCAACCCCCTACCCTCTCTAATAAAGAAAAAAAAAAACCTTTTTCTAAAATAAATTAATTAATTAATTAAAAAAAAGAGAACACCAGTAAAGATAACTACGTTGGTAAATATGTGAAAAAAAAAGTATGCATACTTTTGCTTATAATTCTTCTCTTCTCCTTTATGACTTCTAAAAATTGTGCAGAGCAATAATTAGAAAAATTTGTTGGTGGACTTATAACGCATAGAAGTGTAGTTTGTATGGAAATTATAGCACAAAAGGAAAGGCAAGGAAGGAATTATATTGGAGTAATATCTGTTTTTGTATAAATTTCAAAATAACTTGGAAGTCTAAACTCAATCACTTTTTAGTACATGATTGTAATTCCAGTGAAACCCCTAAGAAAATAAATCAGAAATATTTTTAAAAATAACAGTATTGGGGCACCTAGATGGCTCAGTTGTTAAGTGTCTGTGTTCAGCTCAGGTTATGATCACAGGGTACTGGGATCAACCTATCAGTGGGAAGCCTGTTTCTCCCTTTCCCACTCCACCTGCTTGTGTTTCCTCTCTCATTGTGTGTCTCTCTCTGTCAAATAAGAAATAAAATCTTGGGGTGCCTGGGAGGCTCAGTGGGTTAAAACCTCTGCCTTTGACTCAGGTCATGATCCCAGGGTCCTAGGATTGAGCCCCCGCATCAGGCTCTCTGCTTGGCAGGGAGCCTGCCTCCCCCTCTCTCTCTGCCTGCCTCTCTGCCTACTTGTGATTACTGTCAGTCAAATAAATAAATATATTTTTTTAAATTAAAAAAGAAAATCTTAAAAAATACAATAATAAATTATATATTTGAAAAGATCTATTTAACAACAACAACAAAAGGAGTAATGGAAGAATAGGAAAACAAAAAGACTTAAAATTCATTGAAAGCAAATATCCTATCCCAATAAATCCTATCATATTAGTAATTAAATGTATATGCAAATGGACAGCACATCAATCAAAAACTAGATACTGGCAAATGAACAGATGATTCAACTGTATGCTGCCTATAGAAGATGCTGACTGGAACATAAATATGTTCAAATTAAATATATGTGTGTATATATGCATATGTATGCATGTATGTATATATATGTATGTATAGATATAGACAATAACATGTATATGGACAATAACCAAAAGAGACGTGTGATCACTACATTAATATCAGAGAAAAATAGACTTTCAGACAAATTTATTATTAATTTATTAGTTTATTAAAGATAAATAAGGACATTTTATAATGGCAAAGGGTCAAGCTATCAGAAAGCTATATATATATATATATATATATGTATATATACCTAAAAACAGACACCCATGAAACAAAAACACCAGAATGGAGGAGAAGTAAAAATTCCAAAGTAATAGTTAAAGTCTTAGGTATTCCAATCTGAATAATGGATAACGAACCTAGGCAGAAAATCAAGAAGGAGAGAGAAGACTGGAACAACAATCAAAAGCAGCTAGAATAAGACAGTTGTGAACATCGCATGCAACAGCAGAGTGCACTTTCTTCTTAAGCATATATGAAATATTCCCCATATGTTAGACCATTAAGTAAGCCCAAAAAATTGAAAATAATTCAGATCACATCCAGCATTTCCTCCAGCCACAATGAAATAAAATTGAATTTGAACAGGAGGAAATTTGGAAAATTCATAAATATGTGTAAATTAACATACTCATAAATAACGAATAAAGTGATAAACTGCAGTGGAAATTGAAGTTTATTTTGAGATGAATTGAAATGAAAAGAAAAATGCAAAAGTTATGATTTCAAAGGGCTTTATGCACCCATGTTATAAAATTAAAGTTTTTAAATCAGTATCCTACTCAGCTATCTCTAAAAATTTGGTTTAAGAAATGCAAACTAATTCCCAAGCAATAGAAGGAAAGAAATAACAATGATTAGGGTGAAAGGAAGTGAAATTTTTTTTTTAAAAAAAGGAAATAAAAAAACAAAAATTACTTCTTTTTTTAAATTTTATTAACATATAATGTATTATTTGTTTCAGGGTACAGGTCTGTGAATCATCAGTCTTACACCATTCACAGCCCTCACCATAACCTGTACCCTCCCTAATGTCCATCACTCAGGCAAAAGTTACTTCTTAAAACACATAGCCACAAAAAAATAACTGACAAAACTTTAGGTAGGCAGAATGGGAAAAGAGAGAATACCTCAATTAATCAAGAATGGGAGAGAAGACATCTCTACCAGTCTTACAGAAAGGAAAAAAAGACTAAAAAATACTGTGAACAAATGCATGCTAACAAATTAGAAAGAAAGAAATTCCTAGAAGGACACAAAGCTCCAAAACTGACTCAGAAAAAAAAAGAAAGAAAGAAAGAAAGAAAGAAATATTAGAAAATCTGAAAAGAAATATAAAAAGTAAAAACCTTGAATAGGCAATAAAAAATTTTCTGATGAACAAAAACTCAGTCTCATTTGTCCTTCTTGGTGAACTCTGTTAAATATTTCATGAATTAACCACAATCCTTCACAAAAGCATGAAAGTATTGAAGGGAAATTTTTCCACCTTATTCCCTGTTGCCAGTAATACATAGATACCAGAACCAGACAAAAACATCATCAAGGATGAATCTATATACTGGTCTGTTTTGTGTATATAGATGCAAACATCATCAGTGAAAGGCTAATAAACTTAATCTGGCAACATCTAAAAAAGATTAGGTACAATGACCAAGTGAGTCTTATCCCAAGAATACAAGATAGGTTAACGTGTGAGCACCAATGAATGTAATACACTATATTAACAGATCAAAGGGCAAAAACTTCATGACCCTATCAATAGATGCAAATATCCTGTGACCAAAGCCCACATTCTTTTATGACAAAAAAACATATTAAAATAGGAAAAAAATTAAGAAAATAAAAAAAAACTTCATCAACTTCATGAAAGGCCTCTATAAAAAATCCATAGCTAACATCATGCTTAATGAGAAAGATTAAAAGCTTTCTCCTGTGCTCATGATGGTCATGCAGACAGAGAGTGTGTGAAGTGCATGACCTCCAAAGATAAGTGTTTCTCCTAAATAAAACATTTATGGCCTGGATGAGTGTATTGAGCCGCAACAAGAATCTGGATGTTTTCAACCCAGAAACCTTAAAGAGGCCCAGTTTTCCAGACTCTCTTTCTTTGCTTTTATACAATTTTCATCCAGGGAGGCATGTGTTTATTAAGTCTTCTTTAGCCAGACACTATGAATTCCCACATAGATTTACTATATGATCTAGCAAGTCCATCTCTAAGAATATGCTCAAGAGACTTATAAACATGTCACTACAAATGTGTACATAAATATATATACTATTATTCATAAATGTCCCAAATGAAAACAAATCAAATACCCACTAAATGATGAATAAATAAATAAAATGTATATTCACATAATGGAGTATATCAATAATAAGGAATTAAATAGCGATATGTGCTATAACATAGATGAACCTTAAACATTATGGTAAGTGAAAGAAACCAGTCACATGTTAAATGATTTCATTGGTATGAAATGCATAGACTAGGTAAATCCATAGGGACTTATTATGTATTAGTCACTAGGGAAGTGGGGAAGTGGGAAGGATGTCTAATAACTACCAGTTTCTTTGGGAGTGATAAAAAAATTCCAAAATTAGGTGTGACGGTTGCACAATTTGGTAAATATATTAAAACTACCAAATTGTACACTTTGAAAGAGAAGAGTGAAATTTAAGATATATTACTTATATATCAATAAAACCATTAGAAAGAGAAAGAAAGGGAGAGAATGAGGAAGGAAGAAACCAGGTAGATACATGGCAGGATATCTAGACAATGTTAAACCCCCATTTGATATACTCTATCATTAATTTAATATATAGGGAGTCACCATAACTATGTACTTTTCCAAAATGTATGTTCAAGTGTGCATATGCTTCTTTGGAGAAAGTCAACTGCTGGGCTCAGCCACAATATTTATTTTCAAATTTTATTTTTTAATGACAGTGAAATATTGGGAAAGAGTTCTGAGGGTATTTGCAAGCAATTATTGTAATAACAGACCAGGGAATCTAAGTGATGGTAGGAGAGGAAGAGAGGAAATGTGAATAATAGAAAGAAATTGGGTCATGAACTGGGATTACTGAAGTCAATAGATGTTTGCAGTTGGGATAATTTGCATTGGAAATGAAAAGATAAGAGATGGTGATTGGTTAGTAGAAGCCTTGGAATTAGTATTTTTGGGCTGATATCATTTGTGGCATGGGCTATATCCCAGATGTGAACATGAGCAGTCTGCTGATAAAAAGTGAAGAGATCACAGGATATGAAAAAGTCAATGAAATGAGATCCTGCGTTTTGAATAGACTTCCCTCAGGCTGCTATTGTCAATGAAGTGTCAGCAGAAGTTGAAATTCAGTAGCCAGATGCTTCCTAAAAAAAAAAAAAATGACAATGATGAGTTCTGAAGATGGAATCAAAGGAAAGTAAGCATGATGGTAAATAGTGAAATAATAAACCTTAAATAAGCATGAAAATTTTGGAAGACTGTGCAGTGGGTAAGATTTCAAATGTGAGAACAGGTAAATAAAAGGACATTTATGTCACCTTGTGACCTTGAAATGCATGGGCAATGAAGAAAGAAAGATTAAAGAAGCTTTGAGGTAAGACCAGTTTTCACATGAAGGAATAGAGTAGAGGCAATGCTGTGAGAAGAGGTGGGGATATAAAAGAGATTGCAGATTAGAGAGCACAATATCCAAAGAATATAGAATATTTCTAATGAAAGAGAAAGATGCAATGAAAGATATTCAGCAGGTTGTATGTGGGTTCTGGGATGAAACAGCACTGCAGCTGGTAAGAGTATGGACGGTAATGGGTGGCCACAGATGTTTGCATCCAAAGTGTACAAGATAGCAAGGTTTGATACAATCAATTATTCTGAAAATATCTTAGAGGAAAGTGGAATTGATGAAAGAAGATAAGATTTAAAAAAGTTTAGTCAATTTAAACTCGGATAGGTCATTGATGATTGTCAAGAACTTCTGAAATTTATTCTGATGAAGTCAAACCATCCACAATGTACTGGGGGCAAAGGTCATATCCTAAATCCAAATCACTTTTATTTACAGAATCCCAACTTCTTACTTGCTCACTTGATAATTTGATAACCGGGGGTTTGCCTGGTAGTTGTGTATATTTCCTTTGCTCTAGAAGCAGAATGATAAGCAATATTCTAAGGAATGGGGGAGATTATCCCTAAGGCATGTTATCTTTCTTGTAATGTTACATTATTAGTTAAGTTTTTGTCATTATTAGTGTTAAATTAGTTATTTTTATATAATCATGCTTGATTTAACTTAAATCTACAGCATAGGACTTATTGTGTTACTATATAGAGACAATTCAAATGCTTATTCAAGGGTTGTTGTGTCTTCCGTTGGTATTGTGCTACTAAGTAATTTTGTGACAATAGAAAATGCAATTTCTCTTTTTGTCTTCATTTTTGACAAATGGAAAATAGTTTATCTTAGATAATCTCTGACCCTTTTGTGATATGACTATGTGTACATATATTTATGTGTGAGTGAGATTGTGTGTGCATGGATGTGTGTGTGTGTGTGTGTGTGTGTGTGTGTGTTTGAGATGGAGGGAGCTGAGAATATTATAATGTATAAAAACCTCTTATTTCAAATAACTCACACAAGATAAAACATGTTATTTTAAGCACATGATCTGTTCTTCCAAATCAGAGATACTTAGAAAATTGTTACACTTTTTAAACATACAAGGAACTGCTAAAAAGCCACTTATTTTAGCCTCAGGTTTGGCTAATGCTCCAAGACAACAGATGCCTCATTCTACAGAGATGATTGACACTACCCAGCACTCATAAATTTAGTGAAATACAACTAGATTTTTACTTTTGGTCCACAATAGAGAGAGAAAGTCTAAATTAAGAAGAGAAAGCTATGGGTCTTCTGTGATTCTAAATGCACAAGGAGATGTAATAGGGGACTCCATAATTACACTTGAGGCCTAGGGAAATGAGCTGTGCTTGGTCCACTTTGAAATGCTTGCATACAGTGGATTCAATGAATAGATTTATAATTTATACCTGAAAAACAAACAAACAAAAAACAAGCTCTCCTGATATTGGGGCTCCAAACAGGTAACTGTTAGGACTATGTTAGTAACTATACTGTTCTTATGAATATTGTTGTAGTGCAAAATCCAAATCTGTGAGAAAGCTCCGTAGATCAATTTGTCCCATATGGGTTTTAGGATTTACCTAAGAAGGCTGGATAATGTTAGATTCCATCCAAGTGGCCCATCAAGCATGTGAAGAACCACTGGTCACAAGAAATAGAGGAGGATTCCAATAATCAAACCCACTGTATTTTCTCCCTGGACATAGAGAAAGACATTTCCTTAAATGGTTTGCAAAAATGTAAGACTTTTTGACTAAGTTCTATTTAATGGGGGTGGATTGAAATGATACATGCTACTTTAAAAACTGGATTATTCAAAATTCCACAGATAAGTCTCTATTACAGCATTCACAGCCTTGAAGGTCATATGGCAGTGGTGGTGAGATCATAGACCTGTGAGTTCCTGAATTAGTATATGGATCAGAATCCTTGAATGTCTGCAATTGATTTTCATGTTATCAAGCAGAACTCTGTGTGTGTGTGTGTGTGTGTGTGTGTGTGCGTGTGTGTGTGCGCGTGTGTGTGAGAAGTCATTGAGATTTCAGGTTGTTTGTTTAAAAAAAAAAAACATAACCTGGGTGACCAACAAGAGGAAAAGGTATTCACCTCTACCTAGGGAACTGGAAGTGAGAGAACCTTAATAATGTTTGTGGCAGAGATGGTGATCTTCTGAAAGTCTTTGAGAGAGTTCTAGGAGATTGTCAATCCATTGTTAGTATCTGTCAGTCCCTGACAGTCGGTACTAGCTCATGAGGAATACAGTGTGAGAAAAAGGTGTGGTTGGCTTGTCAATCACAGCTCTCATGCTGTCAAGGGCTTGCCTTCAACAAGATGTGGGACAGAGCTGTAATTTCAAGTAAAATTTAAAGTTGTTATTACCAAGGGATAGTCCAAGATAGTGGAAGAGTAGGAGACTTGAGTTTCATCTGGTCCCAGGAATTCAGCTAGATAGCTATCAAACCATTCTGAACACCTCTGAACACAAGCAGAGATCTAAGAAAGGAATAACTGCAACTCTACAGATAGAAAATCGACCACTTTCTGCAAGGTAGGAGGTATGGCGAAGTGAATCCAAGGTGATATATGGGAAGATAATCCATTTACAGCTCCCCAGGAGGGAGCTTCTGTAAACTGGCTACCAGAAAGTGATATAGCAGTGGAGTACAAAATCACACCTTTTAGAAATCTTCTCAGGAGAGAGACATCCATACCTGAAAGGCACTCAGCTGATGAAATGGGACAGAATCCTAGGTAGGAGAGTGTGATCTCAGGATCCCTGGGGTCACAGAAAGAGCAGGATCCCTGGGGTCACAGAAAGAAACAGCACACTCTGAGTGTGGCAGAGTTTTCTGGCATTGGAGCAGGGAAGCCAGCTGTAATTAGCAAGCCCAGGGGGAGGCTCTCACCTTGGGATTGCCATTAACCACAAACTGCAGCATGGCTGGGTAACTACTGTCTGAGAAAGGGCCCAGCAAGCAGCAGAAACATGGGAAGAACCCCCTTCCTCCACCAGGAAGAGCAGCTCTAGTGTGTACCATAGGAGTCTACAAGGTTTGGAGATTTGAAATGGAGTCCCATGCCTGAGATACAAATGGTTAGTCACAGGCTGGGTGAGCATGGAGTGCAGACAGAGACTAGGAAGACAAGAGTAGTTGACTATTTTTTCCTGAGGGCACACTGAGGATTGGGGCCCCAAGTTCTTGGCTCTGGAGCTGGAGATTGAGAAGCCATCTTTTCATTCTCATCCTCTAAAGCTGTGCAGAAAGCCTTTGGGGAACAAATGCCACATAGTGCAATCCAGCATACTACTTACCCTGGCCTCTGACAAAGGCAGTGTAATTCCACCTGGGACAAAGAAACTTGAGAATCAAAGCAAAAGGGCCCTCGCCTAGGAGATCAGCAAGAACAACCAACAAAGATCAAGTTTACTGATCATTGAGAACTGTAAAACTCCAGTGCTATGGGAATAGACCATATAGAATTAATGTGTATTTTTACCCACAATTCTTTAGTCTTTCAATTTTAATTTTTTTTCTTTTTTTCAAAAATTTCCCATTTTATTAAATCTATTAAAATATTTTTCTTAATTTTCATTTTTTAGTTATGTTCTATCCTTTAATTGATTTTTTTTCTTTAAATTTTGGGACGCAGTTTCTTTTTTTTTTTTTTTATTTCATTTCTTTTCCGCGTAACAGAATTCACAGTTTTTGCACCACACCCAGTGCTCCATGCAATGTGTGCCCTCCCTAATACCCACCACCTGGCTCCCCCAACCTTCCACCCCCCGCTCTTCAAAACCCTCAGGTTGTTTTTCAGAGTCCATAGTCTCTCATGGTTCATCTCCCCATCCAATTTCCCTCAACTCCCTTCTCCTCTCAACCTCCCCATGTCCTCTGTGTTATTTGTTATGCTCCACAAATAAGTGAAACCACATGATAATTGACTCTCTCTGCTTGACTTATTTCACTCAACATAATCTCTTCCAGTCCCATCTATGTTGATACAAAAGTTGGGTATTCATCCTTTCTGATGGAGGCATAATACTCCATAGTGTATATGGACCACATCTTCCTTATCCATTCATCCGTTGAAGGGCATCTTGGTTCTTTCCACAGTTTGGCGACCGTGGCCATTGCTGCTATAAACATTGGGGTATAGATGGCCCTTCTTTTCACCACATCTGTATCTATGGGGTAAATACCCAGTAGTGCAATTGCAGGGTCATAGGGAAGCTCTATTTTTAACTTCTTGAGGAATCTCCACACCGTTCTCCAGAGTGCCTGCACCAACTTGCATTCCCACCAACAGTCTAAGAGGGTTCCCCTTTCTCCACATCCACTCCAACACACGTTGTTTCCTGCCTTGCTAATTTTGGCCATTCTAACTGGTGTGAGGTGGTATCTCAATGTGGTTTTAATTTGCATTTCCCTGATGGCTAGTGATGATGAACATCTTTTCATGTGTCTGATAGCCATTTGTATGTCTTCATTGGAGAATTGTCTGTTCCTATCTTCTGCCCATTTTTTGATATGATTATCTGTTTTGTGTGTGTTGAGTTTGAGAAGTTCTTTATAGATCCTGGATATCAATCTTTTGCCTATACTGTCATTTGCAAATATCTTCTCCCATTCTGTGGGTTGCCTCTTTGTTTTGTTGACTGTCTCCTTTGCTGTGCCGAAGCTTTTGATCTTAATGAAGTCCCAAAAGTTCATTTTCGCTTTTGTTTCCTTTGCCTTTGGAGACACATCTTGAAAGAAGTTGCTGTGGCTGAAATCAAAGAGATTATTGCCTATGTTCTCCTCTAGGATTCTAATGGATTCCTGTCTCACATTGAGGTCCTTTATCCATTTCGAGTTTATCTTTGTGTACAGTGTAAGAGAATGGTCGAGTTTCATTCTTCTACATATAGCTGTCCAATATACCCAGCACTATTTATTGAAGAGACTGCCTTTTTTCCACTGTATATTTTTTCCTGCTTTGTCGAAGATTATTTGACCATAGAGTTGAGGGTCCATATATGGGCTCTCTATTCTGTTCCATTGGTCTATGTGTCTGTTTTTATGCCAGTACCATGCTGTCTTGGTGATCATAGCTTTGTAGTATAGCTTGAAATCAGGTAACAAGATGTCACCAGTTTTATTTTTGTTTTTCAATATTTCCTTAGCAATTCAGGGTCCTTTTGATTCCATACAAATTTTAGCATTATTTGCTCCAGCTCTTTGAAAAATATCGGTAGAAATTTGATTGGAATGGCATTAAAAGTATAGATTGCACTAGGTAGTATAGACATTTTAACAATGTTTATTCTTCTGATCCAAGAACATGGAATGGTCTTCCATCTTTTTATGTCTTTTTCAATTTCTTTCATGAGTGTTCTGTAGTTCCTCGAGTACAGATCCTTTGCCTCTTTTGTTAGGTTTATTCCCAGGTATCTTATGGTTCTTGGTGCTATAGTAAATGAAATTGATTCTCTAATTTCCCTTTCTGTATTTTCATTGTTAGTGTATAAGAAAGCCACTGATTTCTGTACATTGACTTTGTATCCTGCCACGTTACTGAATTGCTGTATGAGTTCTAGTAGTTTGGGGGTGGAGTCTTTTGGGTTTTTCATATAAAGTATCATGTCATCTGCAAAGAGAGAGAGCTTGACTTCTTCCTTGCCAATTTGGATACCTTTTATTTCTCTTTGTTGTCTGATTGCTGTTGCTAGGACTTCTAATACTATGTTGAACAAGAGTGGTGAGAGTGGGCATCCTTGTCGTGTTCCTGATCTCAACGGGAAGGCTGTGAGCTTCTTCCCATTGAGGATGATGT
>PISX010031480.1:0-17338 GCA_004024625.1 Mellivora capensis
TCTGAAAAACAACCTGAGGGTTTTGAAGGGGCGGGGGGTGGGAGGGTGGGGGAGCCAGGTGGTGGGTATTGTGGAGGGCACGCATTGCATGGAGCACTGGGTGTGGTGTAAAACTATGAACTCTGTTACGCTGAAAAGAAATAAAAAAAAAAAAAAAAAAAAAAAAAAAAAAAAAAAAAAAAAAAAAAAAAAAAAAAAAGACTAAAAGGATGATTAGTAGTGTTGATGGATTTGCTGGAAAATGCAAAATGCTGGCTTTGATGTGTTCCGTCAAGACCGCTCACTCCAAAATGGCCACAGCAAAATTCACTCCTTCATTCAATGGATATTAATACGGTGCCTGGTAGTGCTTCTGGTGGAAGCAAGAAAGGATACAGTGATGAAAAAGACACCTCTACTCTCAAACCTCCAACATCTGACAGAGGACATAACAGATACAGCGGGACACACTACAACTGAGTCAAGCAAAGGTTCGGGGTTTGGAGGAAGAGTTAGAGTTTTTGTTCTCATCTTTATTTGTGAAGGATCACAGGTCCCCCACGTCTTCATTCACGCCAGCCAACGTCAGGAATTTCTAAGGACAAGTTTAGATACTTAATAAAGAACAGCAGTTCCCGAACCATCTGCTTTGCTCTGAAAATAAAGATCCGTCACACGCAAATTTTCATTTTACTCCAACCCTGTGAGAATATTATTGTCAGCTGGGGTAGGTAACATTTGGTTTATAATTGACATGGTGAACAAACCATGCTTTATAAAATGGCTACAATCAGTGCTTCTTTGGGGCGAAAAAAAAATAATAAACCATCATATGAGGCCAAAAGTCACTCACTTTCAGCAAGTTCCTTTGATCCATTTAAGTGTCCTGTTACTAATCTTCTGACGAAGAAATGTGCAAAACACAGAATTTAAAATGAACAACAGGACCTTGTTACAGTCAGACAAAGATATATAACAGAATATCCTGAAAGGATATTTTTTCTTACAAAGGGAAATAATCTCCCAAACTCATATCATACAAAACTGCAGATCAGAGGAGCCCAACCCTGTGCTGTGTGTATCAGTCCTACCTGGTAAGGAACGATACTGCCGTGAGCCGTGCCCCAACGTTTTGCTTCCTTTTGGCCAATGAGATAATTAGCAGCTACCTGGGTTAAACATGCCACCTGCCAGAAAAGAAAAAAAAAAGGAGTTTATCCACAATCATAAGCAGAAGGTTATACTACAAAAGTTCTCATTTGAATTCACTTCATGTCATTGCAAAAAGAGAGAGAGAGAAGCAACTCCAAGCAGATCAGAAAATATATAGGCATCACCGTACAAAGAAAGGAAGAGCAGTATTACATTATCACATGAGACTAAGTATGAACAGCACTCGGCGCTCGAAAAGATCACCTGAAGAGAGAGGTCGACCCAATAGATAAAACCCTGGGCCAGCCTTTAGCGTCAAGACCACAGCAAAATACATCGGCAACTGGTACGTTCCTCTCCCCTCTTCACCCACGTCCTTTTACTTTCTGTCAAGATGACAAAAAAAGAGCCTGTGTCATCACTGAGCAGCTGAACCAGTCATGAGCCATATTCCTCTAAATTTCTCATTTCGTGACAAAAATAACAATAATAAACCTCTATTTTGTTTAAGTCCGTTCAGTCAAGTTTTCTGTTGCTCACTGCCCAAAGCACCCTTAATGGACACACAGGATCCAAATCATTTGACTTGTGAAAATTCCTCAGCGAATCATCCTCATTTACACAAAAAGTGCTCTCCCCTCCCTCAACTTAGTCCTAACCCCATAGCCTCATTATTATAATTATTTCAGTTTTCAAAAGCCCTAGACCTATTAAAGGGGTCATCTAAAGACTTGAGGTCAACCTCTGACTCCTGCAGTATTTCATACACATTGCTTGAAAACCTACAACCATCCAATTCCATATGAGGATAACAGGAAGAGAATGAACTTGATTCCCGGTGACCCACCACAAGGAGCTTATGTTCCCACGAACACCCATGACACCAAGGGCCCCAAACTATGAAAGACAAACCTAATAACAACCTTCCATAGTTTCCAGAAAAAAAAAAAAAAAGCTTCTGGCCTCATAACATAATCATGATATACCATGGGCTCATTTTTCCCATCCTAGATCATCCGATGTGACGTGGCTCCCAAGCCAGCAAGTCAAACAGATCCCAAACTGAGTTCAGCTCCTGGAACAACTCCAGGGATGGTTTTTCAGGGCTTGCGGAGGCAACCTGTGATTGGCCTCTACCTGGTGCGGCAGCTTGCCTCCCACACAGCCTATCTCCATAGGGCTCAGCCTGCACGAATCTCCTTAGAGCAGCAGACATTCTCCTTTACTTTATTCTTGGGATTTACACTCACTTTTATGTTCATTTACTGCTCTGTTGAAATTGGAACTGCCTTATGGCAGCTGGTTCGGCTGTACTGCCCAGGTGGCAAAACTAATAAACTTTGAGTCATCCACTTCTGGACCTCCATCTGGTCTCGGGCATTTGAACCATGGAGCATTCCAGGGCTGCCTGGGGCTGCCTAGTGCTAATCGCCATTTCACAGATCACTTCTGTGTCTTTCAAAATGGAAAATCAAATCAACATTTTGTAGTAAAAAATGCACTGGATGGGAAGTCCAGTTTCACGGTTTTTCATTTCTGTCAACTCTAAGTAATTGTACGACTGTCGGTATTTAATTGAACTACGTTGACCTTCAGACACATTCTCTGTAAAATCTTGGGCATTTGACCAAAAGGGATGGTTTTCAATCTTTTTTTTTTTAAAGCAGAACTCCTGTATCAAACTGAATTAATGCATGAAATCCTAATATGTGAGCAGGTTAATACCCCCAGTGCTTTGGTTGAAGCAGAAGCAGGCCTCCAATGTCACAATGTCACCCTGGGCGGCATAAACACAGAACACAATTTGCAAAATAGTAAATGGTCTTATATTTGCTTCTAAGAGTGTCTACACCTCTGACTATTATTCTTCTTAATAGTCTGGCTGATACTAGAGATGCAAGTATAGTCATTTTCCCATAAAAGCTCTTCTTGAAGTTGGGGAGATATTCTCAAGTCTGAGGTTTTTCTATAAGAAAGGTTTTTCTTTGATCTACCTCTGTTGGGAGTGGGAGTGGGGGCTGTTCCTTTCGAAATAAATTCTGGTGCTACTGGTGGCCAATGAGTCACATTAATAAAGGTAATACTTTACAAGCAAAGAATAATAAGAGGCTTGGTATCTCTACTTTTTTAATTTCAAAGTCAGCTGATAGGCAATAGACCAACACCAGCATAGCTGCAAGTGGACTGGGACACCTGGGTGGCTCAGTCGATTAAGTATCTGCCTTCCTCAGATGATGATCCCAAGGTCCTGGGATTGAGCCCCACATCAGGCTCCCTGCTCGGTGGGGAGTCCACTTTTCCCTTCCCTCTGCCACCCCCATTCATGTGCACACTCTGTCTCTCTCTCTCTCTCTCAAATAAATAGATAAAATCTTTAAAAAAAAAAGGAGGTAGGACTGACTGGATGATCACAGATTAACCTGTGAATCCTAGATTGATCTGAGATGCTTGACAGGAGTAGGTATGGGCTGGATTCATGGCTGGAGATCAGCCTGACTGCCTCATTTCTAGTCCACGACCTCTTTCTTTCTTCTCAATTTTGACTTCTGTGTTTCTGACCCTACCTTGCTAAGTTGTATCTTTGACAACTATTTCATAAAAGTGGCCCTATTCCGAGTAAGTTTGAATGGACAGTCAAAACTCATCTCATAGGCTGTTTCTAAATGGGATGCCCTATCAATTTCCTCCACACAGTGGTAACTCATGAAAACAAAAAGTATTTCAGAACCAGCAGGCTCCCACTGGACAGAAAGGTTAGATAAGGTTTTTAAGCCATGGCCACTCAAAAACAAAGTGTGATTCGTCAGTATTCAGAGGCAAATCTGGGGGGGGGGGGGGAAGAATTCTATTTAAAAAAAAGAGAGAGCAACAGGGCTAAACTTAGCAACCCAGTGTTTAAAAGGGGCACTGCAAATCTGAGAGTAATCTACTATTTACAATGAAGTATTTTAAGGCAGCAGAAGGGGGAGAAAGTCAACAGTTATGACGTGATTCTGTATGAAAAATCAGGCTTCCTGGCAATTAATGACAAATTTTCCACAAATCAAAAGAATGCAGGATGTGACTTTTAGGTTAATAACTACATACTGTATATCCATTCTAAATATTGCATTAGATCATTACTTTCATCTCCTGAACTTAGGCTCATTATTTCATCATGTGGATGCTATATAATTTACTCAGAATGTTGCCTTTATATGGTTTCATCTAAACAAAAAGGCCAACTTTGGTTTAATAATAATCATTCTGACAGCAAAACTATTATTTTAGGTAACATAGTGGGTCCTGGTATTCTGTGTGTCTAACCAGAAAACCAATGGATGGTCAAAGTGGATCTCAAAGGACACAGCCCCAAAAGACATGAGGAAGAATACACCCAGTTATTTCCCAAAGCAACCCCATGCTTTCTGCCACCCCATGTCTCACTTCTGGCAAATGAGGATCAAGCTGCAATAATAGAATCTTTCATCCCCAAAAGGACAACCAAGTATGATGGGTAAAGTGGGGAAAACAATACTCGAACTCTGGTCCGTTACATCATAACTGGTGGATGTTTGCCTCCTGCTCCCTTGCATATTCTGGCCTCCAAGTGAGCTGGGCTGAACACCAGTCATGCTTCGCTTCTGCACCTGCCCATCTCTCCATCCACTCTTGAAAGCCCATTTCAACACCACCATTTCCATTAAGTCCCCCTCATCACCAAAGCAAAACACTATTTTCCTTGCCTCCGAACAAACACAACACCTTAGCCTACCTATTCGGGCTGCACTCTCACAGTCTACCCTGCACTACAACTACACTAACGAGATGGCAAGTTAAGAAGACCTAGATCAGTGGTTCCTAAATCTAGTTGTGCATCACAATCACCTACAGAATTCCTCAACCCCGCCCCAGGCCTACTGAATCTGACTGTCCAGGGATGGAGCCTGGGGGGAAAATAATAATTTAACTAATACATCATACACTGCATACCAGATCTGAGAACCAAAACCCCTTAATATTAGAGATGGATACAGCCAAACCCCTTAATATTAGAGATGGATACAGAAAGAAACAGAGAAGGAAATAACTTATCTGAGGTCACAGAGCTTGCTAATGACTGTGCTTTAAACTACTCCAACTACAGTGTCCTCCTTCATGCTCCAATATAATTCATAGCTGATCCTATCCCTCCTTTTAAAGTGGAACTATTCCAAGGTAAGAAATGCATAATGCAAACCCTTCATACGTTCTCACAGGACCTAATGTAGAGTTTCTACAGTAATTTTTTTTAACACGCAAATGAAAACAGTAATTACTAGTTTCTTTATTCAACAAATATGGAGTGCTGCTTTGTAGAAGGTATTGTGTTAGGTACTGGGTATGCAACAGTAAATGGAAAGATACAGTTCTGCCCCCTTTGGATTTAGAATAGTGGAGAAGACAACTAAACAGTTACAGGAACTGCCATGGGGAAAAGTTTAAAAACAAAAAGAATAACACGTGTGAAAGCCATAAGGCAAGAGAGTGGCATACAGGAAAGAATACAAAAAACAGAAAAGGAAAAAAAATCTGAAAGTACACCCCCAATGTAACTAAAGCATGACAAGAAAAAGATGGGAAATGAAATTGGAGAGATTGACAGATCATGCCACTCCTGCAGGTCATGAGTAAGGGCTCATTCTCTGCACACCTTTCAGAACTATCGTTTTGGTTTTGTTTTGTTTTGTTTAAGATTTTATTTATTATTTATTTGACAGACAGAGATCACAAGTAGGCAGAGAGGCAAGGAGAGAGAGAGGAGGAAGCAGGCTCCCCGCCGAGCAGAGAGCCCGATGTGGAGCTCGATCCCAGGACCCCAAGATCACCACCCAACCCGAAGGCAGAGCTTCAACCCACTGAGCCACCCAGGCGCCCCCGTTCTGTATTTTTTTTTAAGTCATCCCTATACCCAACGTGGGGCTCGAATTTACAATCCTGAGATCAAAAGATACATGCTCTATTGACCGAGCCAGCCAGGTGCCCCTCACCATGATCATTTTAAAATCAAGAACTATAGCACATCATCCTTCTATTAAAAGTCATAGGGCTTCCCACTGAATTTGTAATTAAATCCAAAGAATGGACTGAATAGAGACAAGAGAGAAAAGGGACCAGTTATGGAAATTATGCAGGTCCAGGCATAAGCTGATGATAGCTCAGACTATGTTGGTGGCAGTGGAAACAGAAAAATTAGTGGGTTTAAGATAAATGTTAGAGACAGAATGGACAGAGCATGTTTCTGCCTGAATATCTGGGTAAGCTCTGAAGGCCTCAACAGAAATAAGGAAGTCAGAGAGAGGAACGAGGTGAAGGGAAAGAAAGTAAAAATCCATCTTTGCATATGTTGAATTGGAGATGTCTGTGAGACAGTCATTTGGGCTGGAGACGTCAGCATATAGAAAGTATTTAAAATCATTCCCTAAGGGGAAAATACAGAGAAAGAATATTAGAGAAGAAATCAGAAATAAGATAAAACAAAAGAACGTAAGCCTCCATGTCAAAAACAGCCCTTCCTCTAATCATAGTTATGGCCAATGATGCAAGTACAAACTACCAGTGCCAATATACCCCCAAATGGGGTAAGTTAAATAAGCTGCAATATCCATATGTAATACCAGACAAAGTAGGCATTTCAAATGATACAACAGAAGAACATAGTCCCATGTGGGGAAACGTTTACAATTTTTTTCCAACTTTTTATTTTAGAACAGGTGTAGATTTACAGAAAACTTACCAAGATGGTAAAGAGTTCCCATATACTCCACACCCAGTTCCCCTCTTACTTTTATTTTTTTTCTCAGCTTGGCTGTATTTTTCACTTATTTTTTAAATTTTAGTTGACACAATGTTACATTAATTTCAGGTGTGCCACATGGCGATTCAACTTCTCCATACTTATGCTGTGCTCACCACAAGTGTAGCTACCATCTGCCACCAGACAACACTACTACAGAATGACGGACTGTATTCCCTACTGTGCCTTTCATCTCCATGACTTATTTATCCCAATTCCCCTATTATTAACATCTTACCTCAGTGTGATCCGAATTTTACAATTAAAGAGCCAACACTGATGCATTATTATTAAAATCCATATGTTCAGATTTCCTTAGTTTTTAATGTTCTTTTCAGTTCGCAGATCCCATTCAGCATACCTATCACATTATATTTAGTCATTGTCTCCTTAGGCTACTCTTGACTGTAACGGTTTATCATACATTCCTTCCTTCTGATGACTTTGACAGTTTTGAGAAGTACAGTTCAGATATTTTTGGAGGATGTTCCTCGAGGGGGATTTTTTGATATGTTTTTCTCATAATTAGAAAATGATGGGTTTCAATTTATGGGGCGTGTGGATTTGGGGAAGAAAATCCACAAGAGTAAAATGCCATTTTCATCACATTATATCCAAGTTACAAACAATGGATAGGACTTATCACCATTGGTGTTGACCTTGATCACCTGCCTGAGATGGTGGCTATCAGCTATCTCCACTGCAAAATCATTCTTTTTACTTCTCCCCCTTTCCACACTGTACTCTTTGGAAGGAAGTCACCAAGCACAGCCCACACTTAAGGGGTGGGGAGTTGTGTTCCTCCTTCTTGAGAATGAACTGTTCCCATAAATTATTAGAATTCTGCCCAGGAACTTTGTCTCTTCTCCCCTATTCATTTATTCAGTCATTTATTTATATCGGCCCAGAGCCATGGTATTTATTTTATACTTTGGGTTATAACCAAATACTACTTTATTTTGTTGCTCAAATCATTTCATTCTGGCCACTGGAAGCTCTTTTCAGTTGGCACCTGTGTCCCTCTGACACACAACCCATCATTGTGAGGATTTTTTTTTGTTTTTAGCACTTCCTTTTGTGGCACTAAAAAATGCTCCAGGCTTATATTTATTTGTTTTTAAGATTTATTTCTTTGAGAGAGACAGCACAAGTGGGGTGGAAGAGAAGAGGACGAGGGAGAAAGAGAATCTCAAGCAGACTCCCCGCTGAGCACAGAACCAGATGCAGGACTCAATCTCACAACCCTGATCTGAACGGAAACCAAGCTCAACCGACGGAGCCACCCAAGCTCCCCCAGGCTCATCTGTAGATGTCCAGTCTTACAGGAAAGCATAAAAAGAAGAGGAGTCATAAGGTAAAGAAAGGGAATGTTTATCTTACTTTTATATTATAAATGTTACTTATTTTAGTGTCAACCAGCACGTCATACATTCATTCACTTATTCAAAAATCTCAGTATCGGAGGAGCAAGATGGCAGAGAAGTAGGAGACCTAAATATCACCAGGTCCCGGAAGTTCAGCTAGATAGTTATCAAACCATTCTGAACACCTACAAACTTAACAGGAGAGAGAAGAGAAGAAGAGCAGCAATCCTAGGAACAGAAAATCGATCATGTTCCAGAAGGTAGGATGTGCAGAGAAGTGAATCTGCGGCAACATTCAGGGAGATAGACTGCACGGGGAGGGGCCGGCTCCTGGCAAGTGGTAGAGCAGTGGACCACAAAATCGGAATGTTAAGAAGTCTGCTCCACTAACGGACACCACTCCGGAGGCTAAGCGGGAAGTGGAGCCTTCACAGGGGCAGTGTAGTCTCAGGACCAGCGGGTTCACAAAAAGACCAGGGGTATCTGAGTGTGTCAGAGCTCTCAGCTATTGGAGTGGGGAAGAAGGCTACAGAGGCGGAGCCAAGGAGGGGGCTCTCAGCTCGGTATTACCTTAAAACATGATCCAAGGCACAGCCAGGCCACTGCTCTTCGGGCAGGGACCCAACAAGCAGCAGATCCGGGGAGACTCACCTTCCTCCTCTGGAAGGAGTGGCTCAGGTGCATGCTGTAGGAATCAGTTGGGTTTGGAGCTCCAAATGGGGTCATGCACCAGAGACAGAAACACTCGGTCACAGGACAGGTGAGCATGGAGTATGGCTGCAGACCACGGAGACAGGAGGGATTGACTGCTTTTCTCTGAGGGCACACTGTAGGAGCTCTTGGCTCCTACAGGCTGCAGAATGGGAGCCCTTCATTTTCATTCCCGTCCTCCAAAGCTGTCCAGAAAACGTTCAGGGAACAAAAGCTCCCAAGACCAAAACCAAGCAGATTACTCAGCCTGACTCCTGGCAAGGGCAGTGCAATTCCACCTCAGGCAAAGACATTTGAGAATCATTACAACAGGCCACTCCCCCAGAAGTTCAGCAAGAACATCTGGCTGAGAACAAGTTCATCCACCAATGAGAACTGTGGAACTCAAAAGCTAAGAGAAAGCAACACATAGAATTCATGGCTTTTTCCCATGATCCTTTAGTCTTTCAAAGTTAATTTTTTTAATTTTATTTTTTTCTTACTCTACTTTTTAAATTTTTCCTAATTCCTATTTTAACATTTTTAAACTATTTTATCTTATCAACACCTTTCTAAAATCATTTTAATTTTCATTGTTATAATCACATTTTATCCCTTCATTGTATTTAACCTTATTTTTTGTATACATATGGGTTATTTTTTTTTCATTAAAATTTCAGGATATAATTTCATCTAATAGATCAAAATATACCCTAATTCTAGCACATGGCTTTGTTCTAGTCTCCATCCTGATCACATTCTTTTCTCTTTTCAACCAACTTCTTATCTTTTTAAGAATATTTTTAAATTTTCATCTTTATAGTCATATTCCTTCCCTTCATTGTGTTTTCCCTTATTGTTCTATAAATGTAAGTTTTTCTTTCTTTAAAATTTTAGGAGGTAGTTTCTTCTACAGACCAAAATATACCCAAAATCAAGTGTGTGGCTCTGTTCTATTCACCAGCCTAATATATATATGTGTGTGTATATATATATTTTTCTTTTTTACCCTCTTCCCCCCCCCCACCCCGGTTTCAGATCTCTTCTGATTTGGTTAGTGTATATCTTTCTGGGGTTGTTGCTAACCTTTTAGTATTCTGTTCTCTTATTCATCTATTCTTATCTGGACAAAGTGTAAAAACTCATCACAAAAATAAATACATAAAAGAACAAGCAGCAGTACTGATGGCTAGGGACCTAATCACTATGGACATTAGTAAGATGTCAGAACTAGACTTCAGAATGACGATTATTAAGGTGGTAGTTGGGCTTGAAAAAAGCATGGAAGATATTAGAGAGTACCTTTCTGGAAAAATAAAATACCTTTCTGGAGAAAAAGAAGAACTAAAATCTAACCAAGTTGAAATAAAAAAGAGTTATTTAATGAGGTACAATCAAAAATGGAGGCTCTTACTGCTAGGATAAATAAGGCAGAAGAGAGAATAAGTGATATAGAAGACCAAATGATAGAGAATAAAGAAGCAGAGCAAAAGAGAGACAAACAACTACTGGACCAAAAGGAAGAATTTGACAGATAAGTGATACAATAAGACAAAACAATATTAGAATAATTGGGATTGCAAAGGAAGAAGAAAGAGAGAGGGGGGCAGAAGGTATATTGGAGCAAACTATAGCACAGAATTTCCCTAATGTGGTGAAGGGAACAAGCATCAAAATCCAGGAGGCACAGAGAACCCCCCTCAAAATCAATAAAAATAGGTTAATACCCTGACATCTAATAGTAACACTTACAAGTCTCAGTGACAAAGAGAAAATACTGAAAGCCATTCGAGATAAGAGGTCTGTAACATACAATGGTAGACATATTAGGTTGGTAGCAGACTTCTCCACAGACACCTGGCAGGCCAGAAAGGACTGGCATGATATATTCAGAACACTAAGCAAGAAAAAATATGCAGCCAAGAATACCATATCCAGCTAGGCTGTCATTGAAAATAGAAAGAGAGATTTAAAAAAAACTTCCAGGACAAATGAAAACTAAAAGAATTTGCAAACACCAAACCAGTCCTACAGGAAATACTGAAAGGGGTCCTCTAAGCAGAGAGAGAGCCTAAAATTACCATTTCAAAAAGGAAAAGAGACAATATACAGTAACAGTCACTTTACAGGCAGTACAATAGCATTAAATTCATATCTTTCAATAGTTACCCTGAATGTAAGTGGGCTACATGTCCCAATCAAAAGATACAGGGTATCAGAATGGATAAGAAAAAATACACATCAATATGCTGTCTATAAGAAACTCATTTTAGACCCAAAGACACCTCCAGATTTCAAGTGAGGGGGTGGAAAAGAATTTACCATGCTAATGAACATCAAAAGAAAACTGGGGTGGCAATCCTTATATCAGATAAATTAGATTTTAAGCCAAAGACTATAATAAGAGATGAGGAAGGACACTATACCATACTTAAAGGGTCTGTCCAACAAGAAGATCTAAAAATTTTAAATAGCTATGCCCCTAACATGGGAGCAGCCAATTCTATAAACCAACTAATAACAAAATCAAAGAAACACATCGACAATAATACAATAATAGTAGGACAGATCATCTAAGCAAAAGATCAACAAGGAAATAAAGGCTTTATGTGACACACTGGACCAGATTGACATCACAGATATATTCAGAACATTCCATCCCAAAACAACGGAATACACATTCTTCTCTAGTGCACATGGAACATTCTCCAGAATAGATCACATCCTAGGTCACAAATTAGGTCTCAAATGGTACCAAAAGATTAGGATCATTCCCTGCATATTTTCAGACCACACTGCTCTGAAAATACAACTCAATCACAACAGGAAAGTTGGAAAGAACTCAAATACATGGAAGCTAAAGAGCATCCTACTAAAGAATGAATGGGTCAACCAGGAAATTAAAGAAGAATTGAAAAAATTCAAGGAAAAAAATGAAAATAAAAACACAACTGTTCAAAACCTATGGGACACAGCAAAGGCAGTCCTTAGAGGAAAGTCTATAGCAATACAACCCTTTCTCAAGAAACAAGAAAGGTCTCAAGTATACAACCTAATCCTACAACTAAAGGAGCTAGAGAAAGAATAGCAAAGAAAGCCTAAACCCAGCAGGAGAAGAGAAATCATAAAGAGAAGAAATCAATGAAATAGAAACCAAAAGGACAAATCAACAAAACTAAGAGCTGGTTCATTGAAAAAATTAATAAGATTGATAAACACTTGGCCAGACTTATCAAAAAGAAAAGAGAAAGGACCCAAATAAATAAAATCATGAATGAAAGAGGAGAGATCATAACCAACACCAAAGAAATACAATTATAAGAACATATTATGAGCAACTATACGCCAGAAAATCTGACAATCTGGAAGAAATGGATACATTTCTAGAGACATATAAACTACCAAAACTGAACCAGGAGAAATAGAAGACCTGAACAGACCCATAACCAGTAAGGAGATTAAAGCAGTCATCAAAAATCTCCCAACAAACAAGAGCTCAGGGGCAGATGGCTTTCCAGGTGAAGTCTACCAAATATTTAAAGAAGAATTAATACTTATTCTCCTGAACTGCTCCAAAAGATAGAAATGGAGGAAAACTTCCAGACTCATTTTATGAGGCCAGCATGACCTTGATCCCAAAACCATACAAAGACCCCATAAAAAAGAAGAATTACAGACCAATATCCTTGATGAACACAGATGTAAAAATTCTCACCAAAATACTAGCCAATAGAATCCAACAATACATGAAAAGGATTATTCACTGCGGCCAAGTGGGATTTATTCCTGGGCTGCAAGGTTGGTTCAATATCCACATATCAATCAATGTGATACAACACATTAATAAAAGAAAGAACAAGAACCATATGATACTCTCAATAGATGCTGAAAAAGAATCTGACAAAGTGCAGCATCCTTTCTTGATCAAAATTCTTCACAGTGTAGGCATGGAGGGAACATACCTCAATATCATCAAAGCCATCTATGAGAAACCCAAATGAATATCATTCTCAGTGAGGAAAAACTGAGAGCTTTTCCCCTAAGGTCAGGAACACGGCAGGCATGTCCACTACCACCAATGCTACTCAACATAGTACTAGAAGTCCTAGCCTCAGCAATCAGACAACAAAAAGAAATAAAGGGCATCCAAATCAACAAAGAAGAAGTCAAACTCTCACCCTTTGCAGACGATATGATACTTTATGTGGAAAACCCAGAAGACTCTATTCCAAAACTGCTAGAACTCATACAGGAATTCAGTAAGGTGTCAGGATATAAAATCAATGAACAGAAATCAGTTGCATTTCTATACATCAAAAACAACACCAAAGAAAGAGAAATTAAAGAGTCAATCCCATTTACATTTGCACCCCAAACCATAAGATACTTAGGAACAAACCTAGCCAAAGAGGCAAAGAATCTGTACTTGGAAAACTATAAAGTCCTCATGAAAGAAATTGAGGAAGACACAAATAAATGGAAAACGTCCCACACTCATGGATGAGAACAAATATTGTGAAAATGTCTATGCTACCTAAAGCAATCTATATGTTTAATGGAATCCTTATCAAAATACCACCAATTTTTATCAAAGAAATGGAACAAATAATCCTAAAATTGATAACAGAACCAGAAAAGACCCCAAATAGCCAGAGGAATGTTGAAAAAGAAAACCAAAGTTGGTGGCATCAGAATTTCAGATTTTAAGCTCTGTTACAAAGCTCTAATCATCAAGACAGTAGGGTACTGGCACAAAAACAGACACATAGATCAATGGAACAGAATAGAGAGCCCAGAAATAGACCCTCAGCTCTATGGTCAACTACTCTTCAACAAAGCTGGAAAGAATGTCCAATGGAAAAAAAGACAGTCTCTTCAACAAATGGTGTTGGGAAAATTGGACAGCCACATGCAGAAGAATGAAACTGAACTATTTCCTTACACCACACACAAAAATAGACTCAAAATGGAAGAAAGACCTCAATGTGGGACAGGAATCCATCAAAATCCTTGAGGAGAACACAAGCAGCTACCTCTTTGACCTCGGGAGGAAGACAAACCATAATCGATTCTTAATCTCATGAAACAAAGAGGGTTAGGGGTGGAGGGTAGGGAGAGGGTACCTGGGTTATGGACATTGGGGAGGGTATGTGTTATGGTGAGTGCTATGAATTGCGTAAGCCTGATGTTTCACAGACCTGTACCCCTGGAGCAAATAATATATCATATGTTAATAAAAAATAAAATAAAATAAATAAATAAAGATTTTCTTAAGATCTCAATATCCCACCTACCTTGTGCCAGAAACTGTTCGAGGCATAGGGGATATAGCCATGAACCACACAGACAGGGTTGCGCTCTCACAAAGCTTATGTTCCAGGGTAAGGTACATTCAGGCATAAACAAACAGGAAAATATCAAGAAATGATAAGAGGGCTTTTCTAGAACAGCAGGTTAGTAAAAGCCTCTTGGAAGATGTTACACTTCACCTGAGACCTGTAGAAAGCATGTGAAAAATCTAGGGCAATGTTTCTAGGCAATAACATCAATTAAGAGACTTTACTGCAGTAAAAATTTATTGTATTTCAGAACATAAAGCAGGTCATTGTCGCTGGAACATGGTAAGGAGAAGAGGCAGTAGTACAAGACAGGGCTAAGGAAACACGCAGGTGTCAGATCATGTAGGTACTGCAGGCTTGGGTAAGCATCTAGGATATGGAAGCCATTGATTTATAGGAACTGGATCAGCTGGCTATTACCTGGAATATATTACATAGAAGGGGGCAATGAATGAAGCCAAATTGTCTCACATGAGTTTGGTACCTCAGCCTCCATTTTACAGATGGGAAAACTAAGTCTAGGGAGTGTCTCACCTAGATCAAACAGCAAGCTGCGGAATGGCAAAACTATGACTGACACACAGGTCACTCTACTCTCCAACCCATCCCTACATGAACTCACCTCCTCTCTCTCTCTACTCAACGTCTCGACTCCCACTCCCTCTCACCCTCGTAGTGCCTGGTTTCACGGTCTACATTCTTCATCATATCCTTGGCTTCATACTCTATATTCCCTGCACGGGCCCCCAAATCACTCAAGTGGACTGGAATCCCTACACAATCACTCAGTTGTCCTTTATATCTGCTTACAAAGCACATCATTAACTAAATCAGTAATTCTTCCCTTCTTCTGCTCAACTTCATTCATTCACTAACTATAAAACGTCTTCTGGGGAAAATACGTTTAAAAAGAAATGAAGGGGCCAGCAATCCATAGAGAATACACCTTTTAAGACTTATCCTCCCATCAGAAAGAACTGTTAATATCTTGACATCTTTTTCATCCTAACACCATTACTTTACATTTCAAAACTTCTTAGGCAATTGAATCTGCCACACTTTGTCCCTCACAGCTTAAAGTAAATGGAGTCCTGCAGAATCATTAGGGCTGAGGAAGAAAGACATGCAGGCATAGAGAAGGTATTGAGGCTGTCCCATATTGAAAAAAGAATAAGAATTCTACCTATTCATACCACATTTACCACCTTAAGCTGGCCACGATCCTGAACAAGTTTTACAGGACTGTTCTACCTTGGTAAAGAAAAATCTGTCATTAAACCTCCTTTTCTAGCAGGAAAATCTCTACAGATAAACATGACCTTAATTATTACATAATACTTAAGATTCAAAGATTTCTGCTTCTCAGCAACCATGTCTTGGCTTCTATTCCAAAGTAATTAGAAATAAACTTCAACCTATAAACATTTTACCTATAAACAGTGAAAAAGACCAGTAGAGCTGTTATGTAATTTTGAAATCTCAACTTTTATTTGTTTAGCAAAGGAAGAGCATGTTATCAAATCCTTTTCTTCATGGCAATTTTTTAACTTAATGAAACATACACATTTCACATTCTTCTAAACTATCATTAATCGTAGTCAAATCATATTAAAGTTTATTTTATGTACTGAACTCAGAAGAAAAAATATACTTGCATTATACTCAGAATAATTTTGCCAATCCATCTGAATCAAAATCAGACATGAAGAAACTGGATATCAAATGCCAGAAGGTAAGACCAGACAACACAGAGAGACAGAATTTCAAAAGCATGTTTAGGATAATACATCAGACATATTTCTTACCATTAACTACTGACCCAGTCAATCATTTCACTCAGAAAGTGGTTATAAATAACTAAAAGAAAAAAATGTGATGAGTAAGTGGAAATATAGAAAAGTAGCATTTAACGACCTGGTTTACTTATTTAGTCCTTTGATATCTTCAGTTTCAAATGTTTTCTTCAAATATGGTTTTACATTTTAAATAACTTCATTCTTTAAAATATCTGTATTTGGGGTGCCTGGGTGGCTCAATCAGTTAAGTGTCCAAATCGGTTTCACTCAGATCATGATCTCAGGGTCCTGGGATCAAGCCCCACCTTGGGCTCTGCACTCAGCAGGGAGTCTGCTGGAGATTCTCCCTCTACCTCTCTGCCCCCCCCCCACTCATACACATTCTCTCTCTTTCTCTCAGAAATAAATAAGTAAATCTTTAAAATATTTGTTATTAGGGGCACCTGGGTGGCTCAGTTGGTTAAAGCCTCTGACTTCGGCTCAGGTCAGAATCCCAGGGTCCTGGGATGGAGCCCCGCATCGGGCTCTCTGCTCACCAGGGAGCCTGCTCCACCCCACCCCCCACCTCCCTCTCTGTCTGCTTGTGATCTCTGTCTATCAAATAAATAAATAAAATATTAAAATATTTGTTTTTAAAAACAAATGAATACACAAACAAAAAGCAAAATCGGACCTATAAATACAGAGAACAAACCAAGGGTCGCCAGAGAGAAGGGGTATGAGGGGGTGGGCAAAATGAGTGAAGGGGAATGGGAGATACAGGCTTCCAGTTATGGAATGAGGAAGTCACAGGAATAGAAGGCACAGCATAGTCAATGATTATGGTGACAGATGGCAGCTACACTTGTGTTGAGCACAGGCTAAGTACAGAGAAGTTGAATCACTTGCTGTACCTGAAACCAATGTAAGGTTGTATGTCAACTATACTCAAATTTTTTTTTAATTTCTGTTTTTAGAATAAAGTAATACATTGTTCTGCAACACTAGTTTTAAAAAGAAGTTATGATACCACCTCACACCAGTTAGAATGGCCAAAATTAGCAAGACAGGAAACGTGTGTTGGAGAGGATGTGGAGAAAGGGGAACCCTCTTACACTGTTGGTGGGAATGCAAGTTGGTGCAGCCACTCTGGAGAACAGTGTGGAGATTCCTCAAGAAGTTAAAAATAGAGCTTCCCTATGACCCTGCAATTGCGCTACTGGG
>PISX010031481.1:0-17339 GCA_004024625.1 Mellivora capensis
CATTGTAGAAGGTCTTGGAAGTTTTGGAGGACAGTGGAAATAAACAGCAGGGCCTATGAGTTCCCAAGAGAGCCGGGTCTTACTACTGATGTAAGGAGGAGTTCTTGCCCCCGGAGCTGGCCACGTTGAGACACTACAGATCCCTCTGGGTTCCCCCAACATCTGCTTAAGGTTCTTTAGCTTTGGTTTGAAGAAACATTATAATTGGTATTAGCCTAACTGTACTGATCTCTGTGGTAAATGAGGGGGGAAAAAAAAGAAAAATGAAACTGTAGATGGTTGATCATATTAGAATAATCTTTAAAAGAACATCTGTATTTTGAGAATGAAATTATAATATGCCATTTAAAATGACAGTTTTTAAAAGTTGAAAATATGTCTCTCTCTAATTGAAATATTAATAGAGTGCTGGTAGTCAGTGTTCTTTACAGCCTCTGAATTAATATTGTGTTTTTAAAACAAACACCACCAAGCTCTTAGAGGATAATGACTTTACAGCTCATAATTATGTGACTGATGTGATTATTGTTAAATTTCATACCAAAAGTGTTGTTTCTCTAAAAAAAATTTTTAATATTTTTTTTTTTTTAATTTGAGAGAGAGAGGGCATGAGTGAGCAGGGGGAGGGGCAGAGGGAGAGATAAAATCCCAAGGAGACTCCGCACTGAGCTCAGAACCTGACTTGGGGCTTGATCCCAGAGCCATGAGATCATGACCTGAGCTGAAATCAGGAGTTGGATGCTTGACTGAGTCATCCAGGCGCCCCTGGTTCTCTAAAAATTTTTGAGAATTGAGTGGGTTTACAATTATATGTAATTCCTATTCTTCCAGTTTTGTTCTGCATACCAAGTCATTCCAACACAAAATCATTCCAACAAAACACAAAATTGAGGTTTCTGTAATTTATGTTAAGTCTTATAGTTTGGCATGGAACAAAGGGGACCAATTGTCTCAGTTTGGCTGAGACTGTCCAGGTTGTAGTCCTAAAAGTCTCACATATCAGGGAACCCCTCAGTCCAGGCAGACCAAGATGGCTCTTTGTCCTAAATGAAACTCACATTAGTAAGTGTACGGTACTATTATAGTTTTAGTTGAATTATAATCTTGCAGATACAAGAACTAGGACACCTGATGGGATCAAGTATCCTATTTTCACTTGTAGAACTTAATTGTTGCAGAGCATCTAATTTAACCTCCTTATTTTATAGATAAGGCAACTAAGCCCTAGATAAAGCCTACACTAAAAAGCTAGGCTGTATGTACTGTTTGAAGGCAGAGCTCAGGGCCCACATGGCTAACTCCTAATCCAGCATTTAGTATGTATTAAGTACTCACTAAACATTTTTATATCACTGAATTGAGTAAATTAAGTAAGTGAATGTCTTTATGTAACTGGAGCACACATTATATCATAAGCATTTTCTTCAGATCATTAAAAAAGTCTTTGAAACTGTAATGCTTAATGACTGTATAATTCCAGTCTTCTGTTGATGAGAAATAAGGGCTTTATCAGTTATTTGCTATGACATATTATAATAAAATACATGTTACAAATGCCCATTTTGGTTATTGAGTTATAGATACGTATATAATAGTTTGGGTTAGCAATTTAACATTGACTTTTTTTCTATTTTTATTACTATTTACCTTTAGGCAGCCAGACCTTACTAAAAAACAAAAGGTCGTATAAGGTTTTGCTTTTATGTTGTAAATATTTTATTGATAACAGGATTTTAGAATCAAGTTTCTTTGTTTTCAGTTATCTGCTCTCCATTTTGATTTCTCTTTTTCCCTGTATAATAAGAGCTAACATAAATTAAGTACTTTGTGCCAGGTACTACACTTAGTAATGTTTCCTGTATTGAGATGGGTGGTATCGCACAATGGTTATGAGCTAGGGCTCTTGATTTGTGTGTCTGAGGTTGATACGCCAGCTTGACACAGCTGTGTGAATTTGAACAAGTTAAGCTCTGCATTTATAATAGTACGTATATCACGGGGTTTGTGAGAATTAAAGAGATGTGTGTGTGCCTAGCATATAGCAAGCATTCACCAAATATTAACAAATTAGTTAATAGAATGCTAGCTGATAGCACAAACCAACCAAAGAACTCTGGTGGTTTAAATAAGGCAAGTCTTTTTGTACTCATGTAAGGGAACATGTTCCTAGCTGAGTGGACTCCTCAGGGTCATTCAGGGCCTAGGCTGCTTCCGTCAGTCAGTTCTTCCTCTTCTATTTCCACAGACTTCTTTCCCTTCACATAGAGGCTGCGGAAAGAGAGAAAGAAGAAAGGACCGCATGGACAAATTTTACGGAGCAGGCTAGGAAATGGCTTACATTACCTCCACCCACATTCTGTGAGCAAGAACTCCCGAGGAAAGGCTACACAGAAAAGCAAGGGAACATGGGGAATGTAGACCAGGTATGTGCCCAAAAGGGCATGGAAGAAATCTTGCAACATATCATCTGTATTAACAATCTATATAGATTTATATCTATAGATCCATATTAAAATATAGCTACAAATGTTAGCAATGTAGCATTCTCTCCTACTGAGGACTCCCATCTTACTTTGTCCGAATCACAAGTCTGATAAAATAGGAGGGAGGAAATGACTCTATCAGCATCATATGGCAAGTAAGAGGCTATCATTATAGGAAACAAAATATATTCGAAACAATTCCTAGGCAGGGCTTTCCAATTATCATTTTCCTTTTAAAACTGGTCTTGGGTGACTGCCAGCTTGAATATCGTCACACATTACTTTTCTGAAGTTCCTAGAGACCTCCAGCAGGGAGAGGACGACCATCAGCTGCCTCATCAGCAGCTTATACTCCTTTTTCTTTCAGTAACACCCCTTTTCTTTCAGCAATCATAAAACTTTAAGGGACTTCACAATCGCTCCTCGTAAGAAAATGCTTAGAGACTACTGCACTGGAATTCAGTGCCCCTATTATCATAAATTTAATATCCACATTTACTTTTGGCCCTAGGGGGCCTACCAGGCTATAAAAGAGAGATTGGCAGGTAGAGTAAGTACAACCAGTTTATATACATTCTGCAGAAACATGGAAGCTCACAGAATTTCCCCTACATTTCATCGAACACCTTTCTCTGTCAGGTTTGTCTGAATTTTGCCTTCATTTCGTTTTATTTTTATGATAGAGATGCTCACACTTTTTATCTTTGAGCGTGTTAACAGTCTCTTCTGAGTGAGGCATTGCCCAAATTCCATTTTCATGGATAACTAAGTACCCATCTACCAGACTAATCATCTGTTGGAATACCTCATTCTCTTAAATCTGATTCACATTGTGCCCTTGACTTTCTATCCTTTCCCAAAACCTTGCACTGAACACATGCTGTCTTTTGGAAAAGGGACTTTGTTTTTGAGTTTCATGACTTTGGGAGAAAGAAAACCTGCAGAAAGACATGTGATATATAAACTTATGCTAGTCACGAGAAGCAAGTCCATACTACAGTTCAATTTAGCAAGTACTATTGGAGTTGATGACTGAAAAGAACTTAGAGATAATCTGGCTCAACTCTTTCATTTTACAGGTGAGCAAATCCAAGTCTCAACAACACTAATGTACTTGAGAGCATCTGGGAAATATGAGTAGATTTAAACCCTTACCCAAAGTCATAGTGCTGGCTAATAGGAGCACCAAGCCTAAAATCTAGTTCTCTAGATTTTCACATCAGGAATCTTTCTCTAATATTAGTGTAACCTTCCCTGGGATTCTCAGACCTTCCAGAAGTTTGTGGATATACTCTCAAGAATCTGCTAGGTTGCTATCAGAAATCTGAATTTGTGGGGCACCTGGGTGGCTCAGTCAGTTAAGCATCTGCCTTTGGCTCAGGTCGTGATCTCAGGGTCCTGGGATCAAGCCCCGCATCGGACTCTCTGCTCAGCGGGGAATCTGCCTCTCCCTCTGCCTCTGCCTCTCCCCCCAGCTCGTGCTCACTCTTTCTCTCTCTCAAATAAATAAATAGAATCTTAAAAAAAAAAGAAATCTGAATTTGTTCTAATTACAATAATAATATGAAAAATAAATATAAGTGTATTCTGAATATCTGAGTGACTTTCTTATAATTGAATGCAGATAAACGATATCTAGTGCCAGTGTTCTACATTTGTGTTTATGATCGTGTTGATGCCGAGCAGTGCCACTTGAAATACTTGGAGCTGACAAGAAAAAAAACAGAGTGGTTTTGATGTATAAATGATGTCTTCTCACCAGTGAAGGCCAGATGATGTCTCAGCACATTTTAAGAAAGAAAGGTCCACAGAAATTTCACAAGTTAAAAGTGATGGGAGAAAAAAAGGATAGAAAACTGAGTCACCCTATAATATAGAGTAGTCTATGTATGTAAAAATGTAAAAAAATGAAAGAGAGAGAAAGAGAGATTGGGCATCAGTACCATATTCACACTTCAAGAGATGACTTATTTTTTAATTAATTAATTTTTTATTACATAAAATTGACAGTTGCATTTGGGTTTAATTGGTTTGGCAGTTTTTTTCATAAATAGTTTTATTTAAGTGTAATTGCTGGTATGTGTCGAATTGTGTCTCCCGCAAATTCATAGGCTGAAGTCCTAACCCCTCTACTTCAGAATGTGACTTTATTTGGAAATAGGGTCATTGCAGCTGTAATTGTTAAGATCAGCCCTACTGGAGCTGGGTGGGCCCCTATCTATTATGACTGGTATCTATATTAAACAGGGGGAATTTGGACACAGACACACACACAGAGAACACCATGTGAGAACAAAGGCAGAGATCAGGGTGATGCTGTCCAAACCAAGGAACAACAACAACAAAAAGACTGCTGGTAAACTGCCAGAAGCTAGCAGCAAGGCACGGAACAGATTCTTCCTCATAGCCCTCAAAAGGAACCAACGTGCTGACACCTTGATCTCCAGCTTAGTGTTCAAAGCAATGAGAGAATAAATCTCTGTGGTTGAAGCTTCTCAGTTTGTAGTACTTATACCAATTGCCCTACAAACTTTCACATTTGCCATTGAATAAACTACACATATCATACAATTTTGACCATATACACTTGAGAAACCTTCATCGCAATCAAGATAACGAACACATCCCTCAGCCTCAAGGGGTTCTTTTTGCCTTTTTGTACTTAATTCTGTCCTACCCGCCATGCCCTTTTCTTTGCTGCCCATCTCACATGAGTAAACTCATGTGCTTTCTGTCACTATAAATGAAAAAGTATTTTCTAGAATTTCTTTCACTCAGCAGGATTATTTTGAGATTCATCCTGTTGTTGTATTAATTGTTTTTTATTGCTGTGTAGAACTCCATTGTATAGATATACCACCGTATCTTTATTAATTCACCATTGATGGGCATTTGAGTTGCTCTAGGTTTTGCCTGTTACATATAAACTTGCTTCGGGTATTTGTGTTCAAGTCTTCGGCTTGATATATGCTTTCGTTTCTCTTGGGTAGATATGCAGGCATGAAATGACTGGATCATACAGGAGGTATTTATATATATTTTACTTCTTAAGAAACTGCCAAACTGCTTTCCAAGGTGGTGGTACCATTTTTCATTCCTACAAGTAGTGTGTGAGTGTCCCAGTTGGTCTGCACATTTACATTAAAATCTCTTGAAGGCAAATCCCCTTAGGGAGGTATGAACTTTTAGATGATTCAGTCACACTGTGCCTATTGCCTTATACCCAGCTTGATTCACACACTTGTGTTACTTATCAGTACGGTTTTGAGTGTGTAAACTCTCATTTATGAATTGATTCAGAATTGGCTATTCAAATATGTTATTCACACATTACATGTGTACAAATCTCTACAGAATCCTGGGCGAAAGTCAGAAGATATGAGTGTGCCACTGGCCAGTTGTATTCCTCTCAGTGTGCCCTAACTGCCTCTTAGCTTTAATGTGTTCCCTGGAAAGTCAGAGTAAAGACATTTGTCCAGCTTGTCTCCTCATAGAGTTGTTTTTTAGATCAAATCAACTGTTCGAGAAAGCTTTGCAAACTATGGGATATGTAGACTATTTTTTTCATGATGCCATGATAGTGGAAGGCTCTTTGAAAGGTAGGTTTCCGCAGATCATGACAGCCTTCATGATGTGGGTGGTCTCTAACATAGAGTGCACTGACCAACTGTTCCTGCTCTCTTCCCCCTTATTTCTGGGTGGAACAGGTAGCAGGAGACCTTGGGACAATGGTTTAGTGTCCTATAGCATAGTTTCTCTCAAAGTCTCTTAAGAGCCTAGGATTGAAAGTCAGGAGACAGTAATAATAAATATAGCAGCTAATTCTTAGTAAGCATGTATCATATGCTAGACTGGCACAAATATTTTTTATGTAAGTATAGTTGACACACTATGTTACATGAGTTTCAGGTATATGGCGTAGTATTTCAACAACTCTGTATATTATGTTATGCTCATCACAAATGTAGCTACATGGTGCAATTTTTACATGAATTCCATGTAATTCTTACAACAATATCATGAAGTAGATAGGTATGATTATCATTCTTTTTTTATTTTTTTTAAGATAAGGTAAAATTGAGATTTTAACAAAGATCTTTGATAACCTGCCCCAGATATGAGAGCCCTTGCTCTTAGCTATGCTAGCTATGGTATAATCTATAGTGTCCAATCGTATCTATGCTATAATAATATAATATGAAAGGCCTATATCATTTTACTATAGTGACATAGAAACACCTGTTGGGAAAACATTTTTAAAATTAAAAAAATAAAACAGACTGAAGTAGTGTCCAAGAAACTGTCCCCAAATATCTTAATACTTCCAGAAAGGAAGAATACGAGGAACACTGTTCAGGTTTTATTAGAATAACAGTCACATTCACAAAATAATAAGATTTGAAGGTCAATAGTTAGGGATCTGGAAATTGTTGAAATGTAAAAAGCAATGAAACTTCAATTTGTAACCCTAGAGCTTTTGGACAGATGTGCCTGAAGGGCCAGCCATGGGCCACCTAGTTGATTCTTAAGGACTGAACAATCTTATGGGAGATAGTTTGCCAAGGACCAGTATTGGTCACTCCTGGAACATTACTTGGTGAGCTTACAGAAAGAATTAGATTCTAGACTAAGATTTACCATTAATAGTGTCACTTCTCTGAACCTCAGTTTCTTTATGTGAAAAATGAGGTCGCTGATAAAATGTGTGAAAACTGCAGAATTCCCCCCAGAATTCTTTAATTAAATTAAATCATAAGAAAACACCACATGAGTACATAAAAGCAAATTTGTCCAGGTTCTTGGTTATGACAATCAAATCTACTTTAGATAGTTTAGGTAGGAAGAGATTTTCAGAGAAGTACCAGTTAGTCTTTGGGTCTTAGGAGAGCTGGGCATGGAAGCTTACATCCAAGAACAAAGCAGCCAGAGAACATGCCCTACCATCAGGCACCTAGTCTAGTGGAAGCACCATTGTCACTGCTGTCCATCACTTGATCCCTACTACACTGTGGTTTGGAATCTAGAAACTCTACACAGCCCTCCCTAAGATGCTGATCCATGGTCCTTTCCAGATCTGAACCCCCCAGCCTGTGGCTGCCTTTTCATGTAGCTCACTTGTACCTATGTGTTGCTTGACTGAACCCAGGCCTTGTTTAGGACAGGAAGCCATCTTTAGAAGGGGGTTGGACTGGGTGCTGGGTGGGCCAACTCACAGTCTCTGCAATCAGTGATCCTTTAGGATGGCCAGAGCCCCTACTCAACCTTCACCAATCACAGTCCCTTGATGATGATGATAGGGTCTTGTTGGCTGGTCATTTACTAAATAGGCCCCAAGGCCCCTGTAGACTAAAGTTAGAAAACCACCAAACTTGATTTTTCTAGGATTCTCTCTTGGGCTGAAATTCCTTGATTCTATGCATTTCCAAGATTAAATTAAAGTAGAGGTGTTGAAAGAAGTGTTTTTTTCCTGTCGTGCTTGGCTAATTCCAATATATTCTCTGTAATTATCGGTAGTTAAGAATATTATACCCAGGGACTATGGCTTCATGTACATTTGCATTTTAGTTGAATCCCTCAATTAGGTATATTAGTACAAGAACATCCAATTCACACAAAAGGAAGGGAAATGGTAAGAGAAAAAAGGGGAACATTTGACAAAGGTGGATAGAATTTCTTTTCAGAACGGTGTATTTTGAGACTTTCAAGGGAAACGTTTTTAAGTTGCGAGTATTTGCAGATGCCGTTATAGGGAAACTGCTTGCAGTGTTTGGCATAAACTCAGCTTTACAAAATCCAAGCACAAAGGTCCAACAATCAGAAGAAAGAACAAGCAACCTTAAGCTACCTTAAATTGTACACATACCTGTTTACATAATCTTTTGGAATATAACATACTTCAATGACCAGAAAATAATAACATTCTTGTTATCACCAAGGCACTCTGAAGACATCATAAATCAGTGAGATACCATATTATTAGGCATGGTATGTCCGGCAACTGTCTGATAACTTGGAATATACTTTGTCATTGTGCCTAAGAGCTTGGGCTCTGGATTTAGCCCCTGTGGAGCTTTAACTAACTTACCTAGGAGATGGGAATAATGATAGTAACTGCATCATGTTGCAAGTATTAAATTGGGATAATATATGTTAAATTACTGGCATGTTCACTGGGATTTAAGAAATGTTGTTTAGTCTAGTCATTAGGACACCTATTCTGGCCTTTGGTCCTGCGCAAGCTCAGCTGGTGTTGGCAGCCAAGAAGGGATTTGGGGAGGCTGCTGCCCAGGAGAGAAAAAGTGGCTCCACCAGTTGATTCTCCAGGGGAGAGAGAGGTGATATTCATAAACGTGCAATCAATCCACCATTTTCCACCATCACCACCAAGATGGATCATCTCTCTTCCCCCCGAGTCTTCTTTAACTCTTTAAGATCACTCTTGCAATTCATTAGGGACTGATTTCATCTGTATTTGATTCAAATCTGTATGTGCATTGACCACATACATGCAAAGCACTGTGGCCTATGAATTGGGAGACTAGACAAACATGGACACTGATTTAGCAAATATTTGTTAGGTTTCTACTATATTCTAGGGGCCGTTTTTGCCTATGAGGGTTCGCCAGAGGACCTGATATGGGCTGTGGTGGTGACATGGGGGAATGATGTTAAATAAGCAGATAGTAGGATTCACTGTGTCCCTATGTGTATGGGGACACCACAGGGAGAGTAAACAATCGTCTTAGTTTGCCTGGGACTGAAGGCTTGTGGGTGCACACAATTTTCTGTTTTAAACCAGGACTGAGTTATTTCTCAGGATGTGGTATTTTGGTGTTAAAATCAGGAAGGTTCTAACTAAACTGGGATGACTTGGTCCTATTAACAGGTTTTATAGCCCCTATTGGACAGTCTCTCTACCTCTGAAGAATTTAATTCCCTTCATTCAAAATGAGGAACTCTGCCCTGGGGTGTAGCTGTGATGTGCAAAGAGATCTGGAGTGGGTTTTCAGAGAGCAATTAAAAACGGCCCCAGCTCTACCTTTTATGATGACCATCAACAAATTACCTCTCTGAGCCATAGCTCATTCCTCTAGAGAAGCAATGATACCTATGCCCTGGGTGTTTGAACAGATTAAACAAGATAATATGGGTACAAATGCCTGGCACAGAGAGAAAGCACAAATTTTTAAAAAAAAAATTCCATTTTTGCATAAGAAAACATATGGCACTGGCTTAAAAATAAGAACTTGCTTATATACATGGTTGTCTACATTAGCTTTGCATCATTTGTGCTTCATTTATTGTCCTGGAAATGCTCTTTAAATGTTTCCATTGGGTGTGTTCCAAGTTACTAACAAAATTGTAAAACTCCCTGAGTGCAAGCATGATCCTTTTACATTTTGGATGTCTCCTAAAGGTTTCATAGCATGGTCAGATCTTGGGGACACAAAGTGCTGAGGTTGGTCTGTAAGGCTCTGGGGACAAAATAAGCACCAAATATTGTGTTTATTTTTACCTGCATTTTATCTTATTTTTTTAAAAGATTTTATTCATTTGAGAGAGAGAGAGAGAGGGAGAGATTGAGAAAGGGGTAGAGGAAGAGGGAGAGGCAGACTCTCCACTGAGCAGGGAGCCTGACATGGGGCTCAACTCTAGGACTCTGGGATCATGACCTGAACTGAAGGCAGACACTTAACCAAGTGAGCCTCCCAGCCTTCTTCTACCTGTATTTTAAACTGCAAGTCTACCACCATGAAAGTTATTCTTATATAAATAAAAGGATCTCACTCAAATCCAATCTTTTTGAAGCCTCCCTCTTACCTAAATTATTGCATTTTAGTCCCTTTACCTGTGTGATTTGCTTGCAATGTGCAAATTTAATGGAAGGGAAAGATGGCAGGAGAGGACAGATGTATACCTTGCCATGCTAGGTAGGCAGAAATCCCTCTGTGCCCATGAGCCTGAGAAAACACAGTTTAAATGTCAAAACTAACACTCTGGGTCCTAGAGTTTACAAGCAGCAACAAGCCAGCACATAAACCCATATAGCCAAATGGAGATAAGCTTCTATGCAATTTTGAATTTTCTATTAACATAATAGGTTAGTAGGTCTGCTCCTTTAGGAAATCCCAAAGAGATTTCTTTAAACGTACCATTTAAAAGAGAAAATGTCACCCGTTATTAGCTAGTTTGACTCCTCCTGTATTAATTCCCTATCTCTCTTTTTCCAGCCTCTCTCCCATATCTTTCAAATCAGGCAATTTATGCCACTAATTTCTTATCAAATATTTATACATCTTTGACATACATTGTTACACAATGGCTGTAATGGTCTTCACATTAGGTCTCTTCTGATAATTGAATCAGGTGTGCCAGATGCTCTTGTGGCTAAAGGCACCACAGATTCTGAGAGATGGCTCACCACCAGGTCATTGGGATCAACTGCTAAACCAGAATGGAGAGATCTACTCAAATCGCATTATTAAAACCATTCCTTCTGGTGCTTGAAGGATAGTCCTGAACTTGTGTCCATAGATTACAAGAGGTCATTCCTAATATTTTATTTTCAGGGTGGAAGGAGGGTGTGGACGGTTCTATAGAATGTTTATAATTGCTAAAAGTGATAATGAGACCTCGGGGCTGTATTAAAAGGAGTATTGTGTTTAAAACAAGGGAGGATAAGTTTTCGCAGAACATGAGCAGCAGTCTTCAAATTAAATTATTCATTTATTCAATGAAAAGGTGTGACATCTACTCTATAAAAGGCACTGGACTATGAAAGATACAAATATAACAAGTAGCACACTAAGACAGACATAAATCTTATTAAGTAATAGTCTTGTGTTGCTTTTCTGGTTTGGCTCATGGGACTGCCAGAACCTTTACTAGAGCAATCACAAACAGAGATACCTCAACAAGGCTGGCTGATAAAAGTGAGTAAAATAGCCCAGGGGCAACTGTGCCAAATTCAATAAAACATGCCCTGTGTAAAGTGGGCAGCTACTAGTCAGTAGTATTAGATTGTCATCTTGTGAGACTGTAAATCCGGTTTTGCTAAGAGAAACTGGAGATTCAGAATTGCATGTGAAATATTTCATTTAAAAATATTGTTAAGGTGGTAGCTAATTCAAGTGTTTGAGAGCTCTGTAGAATCTTACATGTTTTTGAACTATATCTTGCTCATGGGTTTTCAATTTATAAATTCTACTCCACTCAGTAGATTTCTCCTAATCTAATCCAATATTTAGAGGGGCTCTTTAACTTGGGACTTCGCATAAATAACCAGCTGGCGTAGATTGCCAGGAGTCTGTAATGAGAATGACTCAGTTTACTTAATATAACCAGTAGGTGAAGATAAATGAGTAACATGTGTGTATTTTATATGTTTTTTGGTGGAGGGAGTTGGTTCTCTACTCAGAGTAGCAAGTTTTAGCATATTCAGCTGCCTGGGTTCTAGAAGCATTTCACACTCCCATTGAGACAGGTTAACTGGAGTAAAAACTCCTGGACTCCATTTGTTAATTTGAGACTGAACAGCACTATTTCTCTGGAGGTTTCCTAGGATGGATTTATGGTGGCCTCAGGCTAAATTCTCTGTTGATGCTTTGAACTTATGTCCAGAGCATCCTATCCATTACAGAGGAGCTTGTCTTCTCTATGCCCTCATGAAAGAAACACATGTCCTTAGTTACTGGGTAGGTGCTCTTGAGTAACTTCTGGAACTGTCTGGACGGAATCTCTATTCCCTAAGGAGCAGCTAAGTTTCATCTCTTTCCCTGCTGCCTGTATCATGCCAAAGAGAAATGCCGCAACTAAACATGATGAACCAGCCCCATTAATAAGAGAAACAATGGACCATTTTCATCTCAGTTATTAATTATGTAAAATACATTTGCAATACCAAATCTGATAATGGCTACCATTTTATTTGGGTGGAATAGAGAAGGTAGATGGTATACATTTCAGTTGCCTTTTTTTTTTCTTTAGTAAAATAAATGGACTAATGGTTACCATTATTAGAGAGGGGTGATCGCCCATTTGTTGAAAAGACATGAAGATTTAGCTTGTACATTTATTCAGATTTGTCTTTCTTGGAATAGGAAAGCTAGAATTCAGTCAGAACCTGTCACTCACACAGAGACTGGATAACTACTTTACCCATGACTCACCTGGATTAGGGTGCTCCACATTAGCATAGGTAGAACATGATTAATATGTTTTGAGACAGGGCTGAAGGAGAGAGGAGCACATTTTATATTTGGTCATGAGATGAGCAATTGAAGCATTAGCACCTGTTGAATTTATCATCTTTTCTTTTCTTTTTTGTTAATGTTTTAAAAGTTTCTTTTCAGAGTAACAGAATTCATAGTTTTTGCACCACACCCAGTGCTCCATGCAATGGGTGCCCTCCATAATACCCACCACCTGGCTCCCCCAACCTCCCACCCCCTGCCCCTTCAAAACCCCTCAGGTTGTTTGTCAGAGTCCATAGTCTCTCATGGTTCATCTCCCCTCCAATTTCTCTCAACTCCCTTCTCCTCTCCATCTCCCCATGTCCTCCGTGTTATTTGTTATGCTCCGCAAATAAGTGAAACCATATGATAATTGACTATCTCTGCTTGACTTATTTCACTCAGCATAATCTCTTCCAGTCCCGTCCATGTTGCTACAAAAGTTGGGTATTCATCCTTTCTGATGGAGGCATAATACTCCATAGTGTATATGGACCACATCTTCTTTATCCATTCGTCTTTTGAAGGGCATCTTGGTTCTTTCCACAGTTTGCCGACCGTGGCCATTGCTGCTATAAACATTGGGGTACAGATGGCCCTTCTTTTCACCATATCTATATCTTTGGGGTAAATACCCAGTAGTGCAATTGAAGGGTCATAGGGAAGCTCTATTTTTAATTTCTTGAGGAATCTCCACACTGTTCTCCAAAGCGGCTGCACCAACTTGCCTTCCCACCAACAGTGTAAGAGGGTTCCCCTTTCTCCACATCCTCTCCAGCACACGTTGTTTCCTGTCTTGTTAATTTTGGCCATTTTAATTGGTGTAAGGTGGTATCTCAATGTGGTTTTAATTTGAATCTCCCTGATGGCTAGTGATGATGAACATTTTTTCATGTGTCTGATAGCCATTTGTATGTCTTCATTGGAGAAGTGTCTGTTCATATCTTCTGCCCATTTTTTGATACAATTATCTGTTTTTTGTGTGTTGAGTTTGAGAAGTTCATTATAGATCCTGGATATCAACCTTTTGTCTGTACTGTCATTTGCAAATATCTTCTCCCATTCCGTGGGTTGCCTCTTTGTTTTGTTGACTGTCTCCTTTGCTGTGCAGAAGCTTTTGATCTTGATGAAGTCCCAAAAATTCATTTTTGCTTTTGTTTCCTTTGCCTTTGGTGACATATCTTGAAAGAAGTTGCTGTGGCCGATATCAAAGAGGGTACTGCCTATGTTCTCCTCTAGGATTCTGATGGATTCCTGTCTCACATTGAGGTCCTTTATCCATTTCGAGTTTATCTTTGTGTACGGTGTAAGAGAATGGTCGAGTTTCATTCTTCTACATATAGATGTCCAATTTTCCCAGCACCATTTATTGAAGAGACTGTCTTTTTTCCACTGTATATTTCTTCCTGCTTTGTTGAAGATTATTTGACCATAGAGTTGAGGGTCCATATCTAGGCTCTCTACTCTGTTCCACTGGTCTATGTGTCTGTTTTGATGCCAGTACCATGCTGTCTTGGTGATCACAGCTTTGTAGTAAAGCTTGAAATCAGGTAATGTGATGCCATCAGTTTTATTTTTGTTTTTCAACATTTCCTTAGTGATTCGGGGTCTCTTCTGATTCCATACAAATTTTAGGATTATTTGCCCCAGCTCTTTGAAAAAAACCGGTGGGATTTTGATCGGAATGGCATTAAAAGTATAGATTGCTCTAGGCAGTATAGACATTTTAACAATGTTTATTCTTCTGATCCAAGAGCATGGAATGGTCTTCCATCTTTTTGTGTCTTCTTCAATTTCTTTCATGAGTGTTCTGTAGTTCCTCAACTACAGATCCTTGACCTCTTTGGTTAGGTTTATTCCCAGGTATCTTATGGTTCTTGGTGCTATAGTAAATGGAATCAATTCTCTAATTTCCCTTTCTGTATTTTCATTGTTAGTGTATAAGAAAGCCACTGATTTCTATACATTGACTTTGTATCCTGCCACATTACTGAATTGCTGTATGAGTTCTAGTAGTTTGGGGGTGGAGTCTTTTGGGTTTTCCATATAAAGAATCATGTCACGTGCGAATAGAGAGAGTTTGATTTCTTCATTGCCAATTTGGATACGTTTTATTTCTCTTTGTTGTCTGATTGCTGTTGCTAGGACTTCTAATATGATGTTGAACAAGAGTGGTGAGAGTGGGCATCCTTGTCGTGTTCCTGATCTCAATGGGAAGGCTGTGAGCTTCTTCCCATTGAGGATGATGTTTGCTGTGGGTCTTTCATAGATAGATTTTATGAAGTTCAGGAATGTTTCCTCTATCCCTATACTTTGAAGGAATGGATGCTGGATTTTGTCAAATGCTTTTTCTGCATCAACTGAGAGGACCATGTGGTTCTTCTCTCTTCTCTTATTGATTTGTTCTATCACATTGATTGACTTGCGAATGTTGAACCACCCTTGTAAGCCAGGGATGAATCCCACCTGGTCATGGTGGATGATCTTTTTAATGTGCTGTTGGATCCTGTTTGCTAGAATCTTGTTGAGAATCTTAGCATCCATATTCATCAGCGATATTGGTCTGAAATTCTCCTTTTTGGTGTGGTCTCTGCCTGGTTTGGGGATCAGGGTAATGCTGGCTTCATAAAGAGTCTGGAAGTTTTCCTTCTGCTTCAATTTTTTTTTTAATTTATTTCTTTTCAGCGTAACAGAATTCATAGTTTTTGAAACAGCTTCAGGAGAATAGGTGTTATTTCTTCTTTGAAAGTTTGGTAAAATTCCCCAGGGAATCCGTCAGGTCCTGGGCTCTTGTTTTTTGGGAGGTTTTTGATCACTGCTTCAATCTCGTTACTTGATATCGGTCTATTCAGGTTGTCAATTTCTTCCTGGTTCAATTTTGGGAGTTTATAGTTTTCCAGGAATGCATCCATTTCATCTAGGTTGTTTAACTTATTGGCATATAACTGTTGATAATAACTTCTGATGATTGTTTCTATTTCCTTGGTGTTAGTTGTGATCTCTCCCTTTTCATTCATAATTTTATTAATTTGAGCTTTTTCTCTTTTCTTTTGGATTAGTGTGGCCAATGGTTTTATCCAATCTGCAACCCTGTGTCATTTTATCGATCTTATTGATTCTTTCAAAAAATCAGCTTCTAGTTTCATCGATACGTTCTAATGTATCTCTAGTTTCTACCTCACTGATCTCTGCTCTAATCTTGATTATTTCCCTTCTTGTGCATGGAGTTGGTTTAATTTGTTGTTGATTCTCCAGTTCTTTAAGGTGTAGAGACAGCTGGTTTATTCTGGATTTTTCAATTTTTTTGAGGGAGGCTTGGATGGCTATGTATTTCCCCCATAGGACTTCTTTTGCTGTATCCCATCGGTTTTGGACCAAAGTGTCTTCATTCTCATTGGTTTCCATGAATTGTTTAAGTTCTTCTTTGATCTCCTGGTTGATCCAAGCATTCTTAAGCAAGGTGGGCTTTAGCTTCCAGGTGTTTGAGTTCCTTCCAAACTTGATCTTGTGATTGAGCTCCAGTTTCAAAGCATTGTGATCTGAGAATATGCCGGGAATAATCTCAATCTTTTGTTATTGGTTGAGTCCTGATTTGTGACCCAGTATGTGGTCTATTCTAGAGAAGGTTCCATGTGGAACTGAGAAGAATGAGTATTCTGTTGTTTTAGGGTGGAATGTTCTGTCTATATCTATGAGGTCCACCTAGTCCAATGTGTCATTCAATGTTTTTGTTTCTTTATTGATTTTCTGCATGGATGATCTGTCTATTACTGAGAGAGTCATGTTAAGATCTCCTACTATCAATGTATTCATATCAATATGACTCTTTATCTTGATTAATAGTTTTCTTATGTAATTGGCTGCTCCCATATTGGGGACATAAATATTTACAATTGTTAGATCATCTTGGCGGATAGTCCCGTTAAGGATGATGTAGTGTACTTCTGTATCTCTGACTACAGTCTTTAGTTTAAAATCTAATTTATCTGATATGAGAATTGCTACCCTGGCCTTCTTTTGAGGCCCACTGGCATGAAAGATGCTTCCCCATCCTTTCACTTTCAGTCTGGGTGTATCCTTAGGTTCGAAATGGGTCTCCTGTAGCAACATATGGATGGGTCCTGTCGTTTTATCCAATCTGCAACCCTGTGTCATTTTATGGGTGCATTTAGGCCTTTCACATTGAGAGTCATTATTGATAGATACGTTTTTATTGACATCGTGTTACCTTTGAAGTCTTTCTTTCTGTAGATTGTCTCTATATTTCTGTTCAATGATATTCTTAGGATTTTTCCTCTTTTATAGAACCCCCCTTAATATTTCCTGCAGTGTCGGCTTGGTGGTCGCATACTCTTTTAAGCCTTGCCAGTCTTGGAAACTCTTTATCTCTCCATCCATTTTGAATGTCAGTCTTGCTGGGTAAAATATTCTTGGCTGCATGTTTTTCTCATTTAGTGCCCTGAATATATCTTGCCAGCCCTTTCTGGCTTGCCAGGTTGCTGTGGACAGGTCTGACGTTATTCTGATGGGCTTTCCTCTGTACATAAGGAGCTTCTTTGTCCTAGCTGCCTTCAAGAGAGTTTCTCTACAATTATAATTCCTCATTCTTACTAGTAGGTGTCTC
>PISX010031482.1:0-17352 GCA_004024625.1 Mellivora capensis
CATCAAATGCCGTACAGTGTTCAGACAATTTAAACACTTACATTTTTTTCAAACACTCATTGATTTTTTAGATTTTATTTATTTATTTGACATAGAGAGTTCACAAGTAGGCAGAGAGGCAGGCAGAGGAGGGGGGTTGGAGCAGGCTCCCTGCTGAGCAGAGAGCCCAATGAGGGGCTCCATCCCAGGACCCTGAGATCATGACCTGAGCCGAAGGCAGAGGCTTAACCCACTGAGCCACTGGTGCCCAAACACTTACACGTTTTTAATGATGGTAAATAAGTTATAATTTATCACTTACAAAAATTACAACCATCTTGCTGAATAATCTGTAACCTTTGCAACAACTTGGCTGGGAGCTTTTAAAGAATGTCCTTGCCCTGCTGTCTTTTTGTACCCAGGGGAGGGTATCTGTAGGTTAATTCCCCCCAACAATTTCCCTTCCCGGAACAGGTGCATATTCTTTTTTTTTTTTCAGTGTTCCAAAATTCATTGTTTATGCACCACACCCGGTACTCCTTGCAATACGTGCCCTCCATAATACCCATCACCAGGCTCACCCAACCCTCCACCCCCTACCCCTCCAAAACCCTCAGTTTGTTTCTCAGAGTCCACAGTCTCTCATGGTTTGTCTCCCCCTCCGATGCATATTCTTAATTTCAAAAGCCAGGGCCTAGGGCGCCTGGGTGGTTCAGTTGCAAAGTGTCTGCCTTCAGCACAGGTCATGATCCCGGGGTCCTGGGTTTGAGCCCCACTGGGGCTCCCTGCTCAGCGGGGGGCCTGCTTCTCCCTCTCCCACTCCCCTTGCTTGTGTTCCCTCTCTCTCTGTCTCTCTGTGTCAAATCAAATCTTTAAAAAAAAAAAAAAAAGACAGGAGGTAATACTCTGTTACATATGCCCCAGAAATGTACAAGAATGGCGGTTTTTTCCCAACCTTGGCAATTCTGCTCTAGAACAAGCAGTGAGGTAGTTCCCAAGGACAGAGCTAAGGGCCCAGAGACCCACACCTCCTAGTTCAGGGGACTCACCATTGTCATGGGTACTAAAGATCTCCAGTCTCCCGAAACTTCTCCAGCCAAGCATGGGCACAGTTGTTTCCCTTTTCAGGCATGGAGCCCAGCCTTTCAGACACCACACTTACGCTGGCTCATACCCACTGTGGGGAGAAGGTCTTACTCCAAGACTACGATGTTTCTAATAAGCAGCATCCCTTCTCCCTGGGTCCCTCTGAGCACCGAGCCCTGAAACTACAGGGATAGCCACCATGGTCCTCAACACCAGTCCTCACACTCAGGTATATACTATTTGACAAGGGAGCCAAGAATACCCAGTGGAGAAAAGACATTTTCTGTTAAAAAAGCAGTGCTGGAGATGGAACTGAAGGGGATTATGCTGAGTGAAGTAAATTGAGCAGAACAGAGAAAGACAATTATCATATGGTCTCACTTATATGTGGAATGTAAGGAATGGCATGGAGGACATTAGGAGAAGGAAGGGGGTAGGGAATCAGAGGGGGAGATGAACCATGAGAGACTATGGACTCTGGGAAACAAACTGAGGGTTTTAGAGGGGAGGGGAGTGGGGAGATAGGTGAGCCCGGTGATGGGTATTAAGGAGGGCACGTATTGCATGGAGCACTGGGTGTTTTACACAAACAATGAATCATGGAACATTACATCAAAAGCTAATGACATACTGTATGGTGACTAACATAATAAAAAATAATAATAAAAAAAATTTTTAAATGGTGCTGGGAAAATTAGATAGCCAAACAAACAAACAAAAAAAGAAACTAGACTCCCATCTTATACCACTCACAAAAATTAACTTGGAAAGGATTAAAGATATATAAGACTAGAAACCACAAGAAGAAAAGTAAGAAGAAAGCTCCTTGGCATGGATCTTAGCAATATTTTTTTGATACGATATCCAATGCACAAACAACAAAACAAAAAAAATGAGTGGGAATACACCAAAATAAAAATCTTCTGTCCAGGGACGCCTGGGTGGCTCAGTTGGTTAAGCGGCTTGCCTTCGGCTCAGGTCATGATCCCAGCATCCTGGGATCAAGTCCCACATCGGGCTCCTTGCTCGGCAGGGAGCCTGCTTCTCCCTCTGCCTCTGCCTGCCACTCTGTCTGCCTGTGCTTGCTCTCTCTCTCCCTCTCTCTCTAACAAATAAATAAATTTTTTAAAAAATTATTAAAAAATTTTTTTTAAAAAAATCTTCTGTCCATTGAAGGAAACCATCAGCAAGATGAAAAAACAACATACAGAATGGGGAAAATATCTGCAAACCCTATAACCAATTAGAGGTTAATAACAAAAGTATATTAAAAAGTCATACAACTCGATAGCAAAAAAAAAAAAAAACACTAAAAAACAAATAATCCATTATTTTTAAATGGGCAAAGGATCTGAATAGACAGTTTTCAACGAGGATATACAAATGACTAACAAGTATGTAAAACAGGTACCAACAGGTGCTCAACATCACTCATCATCAGGAAAATGTAAATCAAAACTGTGAGAGACCACCTCACAACCTCCAGTTATAAGATGAACAAGTCTTGGCAAGGCAAGGCACACCATGCTAACTACAGTCAACAATACTGTCTTGTATATTTGAAGTTGCTAGGAAATAGTTGGTAAAAAGATTCACCGCTGGAAGAAATATTTGTAAGTAGGTGATGGACATTCATTAAACTTAGTATGGTGATCATTCCACAGTATATACATGCACCAAATCATTATGTTTCACACCTTAAACTTACACAGTATTATACGTCAGTCTTCCTGAGTGCCTCCTGGGGCAAAATCCCCCCCAGCTCTCTCCATCTGCACTGGGAATCAAGTGATCAAGGTGTCATCCTTGATTTTTCTTTGCCCTCATAGTCCACACACCTTCTATTCCTATTGTTTTATCTCCCAAAATGGATCTCAAACCTATGCATGTGCCTCCATCTGGACCACCACCCCTTAGCTACCACTAGCTCCTCCCTGGACGGCTACAGTTTCCTGACTGGTCCACAGCTTCTACTCCTGCTCTATCCAACCCATTACACAAATTGCAACCCAAGGAGCCTTTTGAATTATACACGGATCAAAGTAATACCTCTCCTTGCTTAAGCTCTTCAGTAGCACCCACATGCTTAGAGGAGAGTCCAAGTGTCTCACCGCGGTCAACAAAGTCTTCCATGATCTTTCCTGCAAAGCTACGTGACCTCCGTGGCCATTGTTTGCCCTTTGCATATTATGGTTCAGCCACACTCCCCATTAGGGTCTTCCCAGAAGCAGTCCTTGAGACAAGGATTTTGATTCAAGTAGATAATTCAAGAGAAGGTCCCAGGCAGCGTGGTGAACGAGTAGGCAAGTGAAAACAGGCATATTAATGAGTGAATTACCTCTATGAACTGGGGCTCAGCTCCACTGGAGACCCTCTGTGAGGACATACCTCCAAGTCATCCCAGTTCAGAGTGAAGAAGGTGGGGACTTCATCCACCATGTCCCATCCCTCAGTGTTGAGCATCATTCTGGAGATGTAACTTCCCAGTGCTCTGTCAAGTGCCCATCCAGGGCTGGAGAACACTCTTTGGAAGACACAGGACTGTGACCACCTGGATAGCCTGAAGGGACCTGGTTGGAAATCCATCAGCTCCTTCAGTGTGTGGTCCTCACACCAGCTCCCTTCTACAAAATGTAACCAGTCTGGGATAAGATGAGGCACTTGGGCCAGAATGTTGATCAGCTACATCATTAAAAAACGCTACTAGATTCTACTGACATTTTCTTCACAGCAAGACTTTCTCATTGAATTAAGCACTGCACACTGTGCACTCTGGAGTAAGCTCCTTACCATGTCATAGCCTGGCACAGAGCCACAGACTGGTGCTTTCAATAGCCCTGTAGGTTATCCTCTGTGTGTTGCTAGAACATGTCAGGTTTATGATCTCTGTCCTCACCTTTCCCGCTGGCTGAAGTCACCTTCCCCTGGCTCCTGCCCAGCCTTCAAATGGTCAACATGGTCCCACATCAGGAAGTCCTCCCTGACTCCCCATGTAAAATACCTACCAACCCCCTATCCTTTGTCTCAGCACCCTGTTTATCTTCTTTGAGGTGCTAATCACATTCTACTTAATCTAGGAGTGTGTTGGCTGGCATATTGTCCATCTCCCCACTTGAATATTTATGTTCAATGGGCCAGCCAAGTGGCCTGTCTCCTTTGCCATCATATCACCAGCACCAAGCACAGGGTCAATGCTCAAGAAACATGGGATGGATGGATGGATGGATGGATGGATGGATGGAGTCTGCAACCAAATCCATTTGTGGGATGTCTTCCTCCCATCAGAAGGTGCCTAGTGCTGATGTGCTCTCCCCCTGGTGTCAAGCAGGAACACAGTTCCCCCATGCTCAACACTGTGCTCCCACAAGTTGTAGTTCATCCATGGTGATAGCCACATCTTGATGACAGGGCCCCCACATTCAACTTCCCAAGCCCATGCCTCTTCTCCATCCCTGAAATGTAGCATACCAACACCTTTGGAGCAGGCTACCCTTGTAGTTAAAACCACTGGTTTAGCAATTAGACACATGCAGCTTCAAACCTCAGGTCTGCCCCTGACCAGTTGGTTGAGTTCACCACTGTGAACCTCAACTTTCTCACCAGGGTTGTTGTAGAGATTAAAGTAGATCCCTTGTACACAGCAGGGTTTTTCAGCCTGGGCACTAGTGACAGTTCCAGCTGGGTAATCCGTTGTCAGGGGCAGGACTGGGGGTGCTGTCCTGAATATAATAGGGTGTGTAGCAGCATCCCTGGTCTCCACCCACTTGATGCCAGCTGCAATACCCCCCAACATCATGGGACAACCAAAAACTGTCTCCAGACATTGTCAAATGTTCTCTGGTGGGGGGGGGGGGGCCAAATCACTGCTAGCTCATAGCCACTGGTATAGAGTCTGTAATACAGTACCAGACAAGTTCATTGTACGCCGTACCTCAGTTTCCTTACCTGTAAAGTCAACATAAGAATGGTGCCTAATTCACAGATTGGTATGAGGGGTAAATGAGACAACATAAAGGATATAAATGGGTAACATAACACAAAGGAATAAATGAGATAATACGACGTACAGGCCTTAGCAGAACCCCTCGCACATGCTAGAGCTCGTAAAACAAAAGGCTACTGGGGTGCCTGGGTGGCTCAGTCTGTTAAGTGTCCAACTCTTGGTTTTGGCTCAGGTCATGATCTCAGGGTTGTGAGATCGAGCCCAGCATCTGGCTCTGTGCTCAGCATGGAGTCTGCATGAGGTTCGATTCTCTCTCCCACTCTGCCCTTCTCCTGGTTCACTCATTCTCTCCCCCTCTCTCTCTAAAATAAATAAATAAATAAATAAATGAATAAATAAATAAATAAATAAAATATTTAAAAATAAGTAAACATGGGGTAACTGGGTGATGGACATTAAGGAGGGTGCATGATATAATGAGCACTGGGTGTTAGAGAGGACTGATGAATACTGAACTCCACCTCAAACTAATAACTAATAACTAATAACTAATAACTGAACTCTACCTCAAGCTAGTAACACACTGTATCTTAATTAATTGAATTTAAATTTTTAAAATATTGGAAAAAAAAGAAAAGAGATAAAAGAAAAAATAAGTAAAAATAAAACAAAGGGCTACATGTGAGGTGACAGATGTGTCAATTAACTTGATTGTGGTGATCATTTCACAATGTGTATGTATATTAAATCATCATGTTATATACCTTTAAAAAAAACTCACTGTACACCTAAATATGTACAATTTTACTTGCCCATCATACCTCCACAACGCTGGGGGGGAAAAGAAACAATAATGTGCTGTTTTCTGTAAAGAAAAATAAATAAAACAAAAACTATTTTTATCATAAAAAAATATCCTATGTCAGAGCTCAGTAAAGCTGAAAAAAAGATTGGATCCCCTGAGTCTTGGGTAGTTTAACAGAAATAAGACCTGAGGGACGCCTGGGTGGCTCAGTTGGTTAAGCGGCTGCCTTCGGCTCAGGTCATGATCCCAGCGTCCTGGGATCGAGTCCCACATTGGGCTCCTTGCTCAGCAGGGAGCCTGCTTCTCCCTCTGCCTCTGCCTGCCACTCTGTCTGCCTGTGCTCACTCTCTCTCTGACAAATAAATTAATTTTAAAAAAAGAAAGAAAGAAAGAAGACCTGAATGGATCTGCTAGTGGCACCAGCCTTGGTCCTGGTCCAGATAATAATGTAGTCAAGAGAAAATTCAACTGGAAGTCTGAAGACCTGCTTTTCATCCTGGAGGCCTTCAAGAAAGCAGAATGTGCAGCCCCGTGATCACTGCAGCATTATTCACAACAGCCGAGAGGTGGCAGCAACCTAAGTGTGCACTGGCAGATAAAGAAAATGTGGCGCAGGATGCCTGGGTGGCTCAGTCGCTTAAGCCTCTGCCTTCCGCTCACGTCATGATCCCAGGGTCCTGGGATCCAGCCCCACATCAGGCTCCCTGCTCAGCAGGAAGCCTGCTTCTGCTCTACCCCTCCCTCCCACTCCTGTGCACACTTTTGTGTGCATGTGCATAAAAGATATAATCTTAAAGAAAGAAAACATGAATTATACATACAACGGAGTATTATACAATCTTAAAAAAGAAAGGAACCCTGCCAGGTACCACAATGCGGATGAACCTTAAGGATATTATGCCAAGGGAAACAAGCCAATCGTAAAAGGCAAAACCTGCCTGACCCACTTACAGGAGGGCCCTAAAGTGGTCAAATGTGTACCAACAGGAAGTAGAATGCGGTTTCGAGGGGCTGAGGGACAGGAGGGAACAGGGAGTTGTTCAAGGGGTACAGAGTTTCAGTTATGAAAGACAAAAACCTGTTCCCCAATATGCACATGGTCGATGCTGCTATGCCATACTCTTACACATGGTTAAGGGGCGACAGCTTATGTTACATGTTCCTTACAACAGGAAATATATATATTATATTTTAGTAGAAGAAGAAGAAATATAGCCATCCCACACCTGCTCAACCTGCCTCTGCCTGCCTGGTCACACCTTGCTGGGACCTGGGATGACCCCATGGTCCGCAGGCAGGTGCACAGCACAGAGGACAGGAAGGAGTTGTGGGGGGGCCACTGCAGAGCAGGCAGCGCTGCCAGGATTTGCCTCCCCGCCCCCACCGCCCACCTGGCACTCAACAGCACCACGGTTCTGCCTCTGAACCACTTCACCGTGCACTCCTGGGGAGGGCAGGGGCTGAAGACCTAGGGATGAAGACGAGGAGAAGCGGTTACCAAATGCATTGACTTCTTCATTGGTCTCAGGAATCTGACCTTAATCTCGCTTCCAGAAAGACAATGGGCCCCATTCCTGCCCAGGCTTGCCTTTAGCATCCCAAGTGTTCTGAGAAGCTGAGGGAGTCAACAGGACTTCCTCGAAGCCAAGGCTGGAGGCAGGTTCTCCTCATCTCCTACCTCTGCCTACGTTGCTACCTGCTACCTGCCTCCAGCAAAGCATTGTCAGCAGTTGTGACCATGCCTAGCACTGCTCCTGTTTCTAGCCAGACCTCAATACGGACCTGTAAGTGCCTGGATGTGTTGGTTTTAGAGGACTGTCTGCTTCCCCTTGCTGGAGGGAATAACAGCAAACAAGTCTAAAGGGTTCCCATTTGCACCTTTATAATATTAAGTCATTCAGCCCATATACCCGTCCTAAGAACTGAGCACTGGAATTGCTCCTATTTTACAAATGGCCAAACTGAGGCTTGCCCAAGACCACACAGCCAGGAAGCAGCAAAGCTAAGAGCCGCTCCATGGGGGCAGGACTCTTTCCCCCAACTGTTTCATTCCTAAATACGCCTGGAACCTAACTGGTACTCAAATATTCCCCAGAGGGACGCAGATGAATGCGTGGACACCCAGGCCCCCAGGTGAAAACGTGCCTTTTGGAGAAGAACCATGGACACACCATGCTGCTGGGGAATACTTTGATTCTGACCCTAATGATTTAAGAAACACGAAGGGATAGAGGCCTGAGTGCAAAGGCAGCTGAAGAAGAATCACAGCTGGAAACACATACACACACCCCAGAACCCCTAACTCTTCGGAATAGGTACCCACAGCTACTGAAATGATGGCAACTTGGATCAGGCCCAGGAGTTTGCCCTTCAGTTCTGCTTTTGGTTGACAAAGACCACCAACCCACTCAAGTTTTCCACGACACAGATGATGTCAAGCGTCTTGTTCCCTTTCATTCATTCTTCCTCAATCTTCAGGAAACATATCAAAGCTTTTTTCCCCCAGACCAGTCCTTTTCTTTAAGAACGTGTCCTAGATGCCAATCCTTTGCGTGATACTGTGCTGGGTACCAGGCAAGGGTGTTTTCCTGACATCCTGGAGGTGGTGAGGCAGGAATCCTCAAAGAAAACTCTATCCGTTTCCAATGGCTGCCAGCACAAATCAGCACAAACGCGGTGGCTTACAGCAACCCAGGTTTATCATCTTACAGTATGCCCTAAAGTCAAGATGTCAACAGAGGTGCATTTCTTCAGGATGCTGGGGGTGGGGGCGGGGTGGAGATTTGCTTGGTTTTTCCAGCTTCTGGAGGCTGCCTGGCTTCTGGCCCCTTCCTTGGTCTTCAGATTCAGCAGTACAGCACCTCCCAATTTCCCTCTCTCCCCTCTGTTTTATCTTTTATCTCTTCTGGCTCTGAGCTCCCTGCTTCCCTGTAATAAGGACCCTGGCAGGACGGGTTGGCAAGGACGCCTGGTTAGCTCAGTCAGTACTGCATGTGACTGGTTGTTGTTGTTGTTGTTGTTGTTGTTTTTGGTTTTTCATTTTATTTTATTTCATTTCAGTGTTTGCATGTGACTCTTGATCTCAGGGTTGTGAGTTCAAGTCCCACATTGGATGTAGAGGTTACTAAATCATAAGAATAAAATAAAATGTAATTAAGGACCCTTGGGACTGCACTGGGCCCACCAAGATAATCCAAGATAATCACCCCATCACAGGAGCCTTAACTGAATCACATCCGCATGTGATGTGATTGGTCTCAGTGAAGTAAAGTAACATTCAAGGTTCTATGGATTAGGACATGAACCCCTGGGAGCATTGCTTAGTCTATCTACCACAATAACCTGTGCCAAAGCTTTTCTCAGCTTCTCTCTTTTGAAAACACCAACTTTTTCGAAGATCATGTCACTTTTAACCAATCAACCCACCCTGCTACTCGAACCCAATGGCTGCCAACCTTTCTTGCACAGTGGACTCACCAGGAGAGCTTTTAGGAGTCCCAGGGCTTAGGTCACACCCCAGACCTATTAAATCACAATGTCTGGGGATGGAGCTAGGATTCTGTATTTATTTTTCTGAGTTTTTTTTTTTTTTTTAAGATCCCCAGGAGATTCTAACATGGAAAACTTAGGCTCTGTTGCTATGAACGACACACTTCCTTCAAGCCAATCTCGTCACACCCTTTCATTCATGGGGGTGACAAGGACCTGCTACATAATTTGCAGGGCCCAGCACAAAAGGAAGATGGGGGACCCTTATTTAAAAAATCAAGAATTTCAGGACAGCAACAGCAGAAAGGTACACACCTTGAGGCCAGCACATGGCTCAGTTATCTTCTTCTCTATGCCTGTTCTCATCTCTGATGAGGTCAGAAGCCATCCAGAATCTTGACTTCCCAGTCCCTTGATCTCTGTCACACCAAGATTTCCCTGTCCCCTTCACATAGTTCATCCACATAGCCTCTGAGATGTCCATCTCAAAGCATCCCACACTGACGCCCCAGGACCTGGCTTCCTTCAAAGGTGTCCTGCCTTCGGAGTCCTCCCCTTCCATCAACCCTAATATTTTTCCTTCGTTATAAATCTCCAACTTCCTCAATTCCCTTCCTCCATCCTTCGAGGCCGTAGTCCTACACTGTAACTCTTTCCCTGCAAACACCCTGTGTGCCTACTAAAGCACCAACTCTCAACTCCAACATCATTCCAACATCATTCCCAGCCTATACTAGCAGCTAGACATGCGGGGGGGGGGGATGGAAGGGGGACGTGGGAGAATTGCAGGAAGCTGATCATGCTGTCTTGGTGTTTATGACCACAGATCACGAATGAGGCCCAGCACCACTAGTTAATGCTGCCCAGTTCCCTAACACATTCACCTTTACACTCCACAAGATGGCTATTATAGTCTCAAATCTCCCAGACTGAAACCTCTTGCTGATGACTTCAAATGGCCCATTCAAAGAAAAAATAATGCCTTCAAGAATGACCACACACAGGGCGCCTGGGTGGCTCAGTGGGTTAAAGCCTCTGCCTTCGGCTCAGGTCATGATCCCAGGGTCCTGGGATTGAGCCCCGCATCGGGCTCTCTGCTTGGCGGGGAGCCTGCTTCCCTCTCTCTCTCTGCCTGCCTCTGTGCCTTCTTGTGATCTCTGTCAAATAAATAAATAAAAATCTTTAAAAAAATAAAAAAGAATGACCACACACTGCTTTCCTCCTGTTACAAGAAGTGCCTGCTTCCAGTGACAAGCCCCCATCTGAGCCCTAGATCCCAACTGCACCTGCCTCCCACATATTTTGTTCTTGAATTACTCCCTTTCTCTCCAACACTAATTTTCACTTACAAAAACATGCTTTAATATCTCTCTCCCTGCTTTTAAAACTCTTTAAGGATTCAGGTCTTACACAGTCTCTGATTACAATGGAATTAAGTTAGAAATCAATAACAGCAAGATATCTGGAAAATCTCCAAATAGTTGAAAACTTTTAAAAATACACTTCCTGGGCTCCTGTCTGGCTCAGCCAGTAGAGCATGCTACTTTTTTTTTTTTTTAAGATTTATTTATTTGGGAGAGAGAGGTAGTGTGTGCACATGAGCAGGAGAGGGGCTAAGGGGCAGAGGGGGAGAAGGAGCAGCAGACTCCCCACTGAGCAGGGACCCTGGCCTGTGGCTCCATCCCAGGACCCTGAGATCAAGACCTGAGCTAAAGACAGATGCTTAACCCACCCAGCCACCCAGGTGCCCCAGGCATACAACTTTTGATCTCAGGGATTGTGGGTTTGAGCCCCACGTTGTGTGTGGAGATTACTTAAAAATAAAATATTTTTAAATGTTTTTAAAAAATACTTCTAAATACAAGCCAAAGAAGATATCAATAAGCAAATTAGGAAGTATTTTAAACTGATTAAAATTGAAAAGTCAACATATGAGTATTTATGTGATGCTACCAACAGCAGTACCTAAAGGGAATTTAATAGGGCCCTGGGTGGTTCAGCTGGTTAAGCATCTGATTTTTTTATTTTGGCTCAAGTCATGATCTCAGCATCATGAGATCGAGCCCCACATAGGGCTCCTCGCTCAACAGGGAATCTGCTTGAGATTCTCTCTTTCCCTCCCCCTTCCAAAAAAAGATAAATAAAAATAAAGGGAAACTAATAGCCATTAACACCGATAGAGAAAAGAAGAAAGAGCTCAAATTAATGACCTTAGCATCCATGGTGAAAAACTAGAAAAAGTAAACAAAACCCAAGGTGAGCAAAAGAAAGGAAATAAAGGTTAGAATAAAATTATAATTGGAAAAAAATAGAGAAAAATATCAGTAAAACCAAAAGATGTTTCCCTGAGAGGGAAAAAAAAAAAAAAAAAAAAAAAAAAAAAAAAAAAAAAAAAAAAAAAAAAAAAAAAAAAAAAAAAAAAAAAAAAAAAAAAAAAAAAAAAAAAAAAAAAAAAAAAAAAAAAAAAAACATAAAATCGATAAACCTTTCACCAGGCAGAGCAGGAGAAAAAATATGAAAGACACAAATGGCCAATATCAGGAATAAGGGAGGTGGCATCACTACCAATATTAAAAGGACTCATCAGAGCATATCATGAACAACTTCATGTCAAAACAATCAACTCAAATGAAATAAACAAGTTTTTTGAAAACCACGAATTAAGCTCACTCAAAAAGAAATAGAAACCCTGAATAGCCCTTCATCTTTAAAATAAAGTTCTAAATAATTTTTAGAGGGGGGAAAAAACTGCAGGTTGAGCCACAGTAGGGGACCACACAGGAAGAGCCCACCTTCTTGACCGCCCTTGTTGATCTGGAGAAGGTTGGAGTCAAAGTTACAGAGGCAAGCAGCTTAGCCAGCTCCGCTTGAGAAAAGCTGAGTCATAATGAGGTCCCAGCTCTCCATAAATCTAAGCGTCACTAATCAAAGAAGGTTGGGGGGGGGGGTTCCTAATTGCCTATGCAGACCTCGACACACCTGGAGATTCATTTTCATTTGAACTTTGTGGATGCACAGGTTTCACTGGGAGGAAAAAATATATCGATATCCATCCTCCTTGGACAAACTTAAAATTCAGACACTTGGCACCCCCAGGAGTTACGTAAGGTTTAAGTAAAAACATTCCAATCAGCGGCTTGGCACACAGCAAGAGCTTCATTAACACTCCCTCCCACTTGGGGGCGCGCTGGGAATCACACCCAGAGGTGAACCCTACCCCCACCTGTGAATCCACTCCTAGGACCTTTTTTCTCTCATTCTTTATTGAGTTTCAGGAAAAAGAGGGAACTCAGACCATAGAAGCAGTTGCCGTGTCTAAATAATTTCATCGCACTTGAGGAAACGGCAAACATTTTCATTTTGCAGTGGATGGTAGGCGCACGCCCAAGAAAATTACTCAGCCCTTGTTTTTTTCCTTTAGGGGTTTTCCTAAAATAGTTTCTTCGATCCAAATGCAATGCATCTCCAGCACCCATCGACTCATCACCATCCGTTTTGGCTTTGGGAAAACTACAACCGCTCCAGCCCTCAGACCACCCCTCGACTCAGGGGCGGGATCCGGAGGCGCGCAGCTCGAGGGAAGGGGCGGGCCCGGGAGCGGGCCGTTACGAAACCTTCGGGAACAGACCGCCACTCCTCGCAGGGGAGGGACCAAGGACTGGAGCCTCGCTCTCTAGAAGTCGCAGCACTGGATCCCAGAACTCAGGGCTGTGGCTTCTTAGTGTCCGTGCCTCTGTAGGGCGCTTCCCGGTGGTCCACAGCCCGGTCCGCTCTCCAAGTGCCTCCCCCGGCCATGTCGTCCTGCAGCCGCGTGGCGCTGGTGACCGGGGCCAACAAGGGCATCGGCTTCGCGATCGCGCGCGACCTGTGCCGGCAGTTCTCGGGGGACGTGGTGCTCACGGCGCGGGACGAGGCGCGGGGCCGCGCGGCCGTGCAGCAGCTCCAGGCCGAGGGCCTGAGTCCCCGCTTCCACCTGCTGGACATCGACGACCTGCAGAGCATCCGCGCCCTGCGCGACTTCCTGCGCAAGGAGTACGGGGGCCTCAACGTGCTGGTCAACAACGCGGGCATCGCATTCAAGCGTAGGTCGGGGGTGGGTCCCTGGGCGCGCCAAGGGTTGCGGGCAGAGAGCCGCAGGCAACCCCCACTCGCCTACTCGAGTGATCGCGGAGCGCAGCGCCTGCTCCTCGGGACGCTCTCGGCACTGGCCTCGCGCGGCTGGTTCGCTTTCCACGGAGTCGCCGGCGCGGTTCGCTTCGGCGCGGGGCTGGCGGGGCGCAGCCCAGGGCCCTCCCCGAACGGTCTGCTGTTGAGGTTTGCCAGAAAACCGGCCTCCTGGGAGGGGGGCCACGCCCTGCTAAGCTCATCAGCTTTCTGTCTAATGCAAAAAAAAAGAAAAATATATATTTATTTGTGAAGGGTCTCCAAGCTCACTTCGGGCTTTCGCTTTCCTTGAAAGGGTGAATTCATAGATTCCCGGAGGCATCTGCTCGGGACAGGAAATGAATTGTGGAGACACGACGGGCGCGCACTGTGCACGTTAGTGGACTTGAGATTTTGTTTAATGGAGAGCTTTGATAGGCTCAGGCAGAAAGGAAGCGAGCCTTGTTCCCTCCCCCGGGAATTTATGTTTGTCATCAAACATACATTTTAAGTGTGATTTTAAGTAGCATCTTTGGAGGGGGAAAAAAAAGTCAAGGAGGTTACTTTCTCTGTTGCTCCATTGAGAAAATTAGTTGAGCTGCCTTGTGCTGGGGGTAGAAATAGGCCAACCTCATTTATCAACCTAGTGGGGAAGAGAAACCCAAGAGACAGAACAGAACTAGTGCGAGGCCTCGATTGATTCCCGCCCGGGTCTTGACCCCTCACCGAGGTGTGCTCAGTCTTCGGGCGGTCTGGGAGCGCCGGCGGGAAGGCGCAGGCCCCGGCTGCAGCGGACCTCCGCGGCCCGGCCGGTGGATGGGGTGGTGGCTAGCTGCTCGGCTTCCTGGAACGCCCCCTCCACAGTGTGGGCGGTGCACGAGCAGCACCTGCGCTAAGGCCTCCTGCCTCACCTGCTGAATCACAATTTGCGTTTGAACAGAATCCCGAGGTGCGTCCCACACCCGGTCCAGATTGAGCGGCGGCCAGGAAAGCCGGGAATTCTCAAAGTGTGGCCAGACCAGTAGCTGCCGCGTCACCTGGGAACGCGTTCGAAATGCACATTCTGGAGCCCCACCCCAGACCTTCTCCATCCCCAGCTCCGGAGGGGGGGCGGGGTAGAGCCCTAGAACGCCGTGTTTGTACCCGCCCTGCAGGTGCTTCAGAGACACGCTTGAAGTTTTGAGAACTACCGACCCAGGGGTTTAAAAATCAATCATTTTAAAGTTAGCTTGTTTTTCCTGTAGTTAGAGATAAGATGCGCTTGTCGTGTACATTTCAGGGGGAAGTGCGTGACTTTGTTTCCTTCTCTTTTTGGAAGCGGATGATCCAACGCCCTTCTACATTCAAGCTGAGATGACACTGAAGACAAACTTTTTTGCCACAAGAAATGTCTGCATCGAATTACTGCCGATAATAAAACCTCATGGTAAGTCCAGCCACGTGGATTGTCAAGTTGTATCCCTCAGCAAGAAGTGGGCCGTGGGGCTGTCCTTCAGAAGTGACCTAAGGCTGCCATTTCTCTGTGTGGGGGACACAGAAGACTGCACCATTTTCTCCTAAGATTACCTGCACATTTGAGCTTTAAAAGTCATATGGTACATGGCAAATGCTCTAGTGTGCCAAGTCACAAACTCAACCCTAGAACAATAGGGAAGTCCCCAAGGGCCTCTTGGCCTCTGAGCAATCTCAGAGGGTCCTTCTCAGCTCCCCAGGGTGGTGGGGCCACCCTAGCTTCTTTGGGGGCCTGAGGGAAGGCTCTTTTTTTTTTTTTTTAGCATTTTTATGACTTTCCCGTGTTCCTTTCTTCACTTCCTCAAGCTGATGCAGAAGCTCCCAGAGAAGTTTTTCTTTATTAGAGTATCTTACCCACACTCCCAAGTATTCAATAAATAAACTTTATGACTTTTTCATGACTTTTTCCACAAATACTGGAAGGCCTACCGCAACCCCGGGTGCTGGGGACACAGTGGGAAGCACTGTGGACAGGGAGAATCCTGACCACAGAGCACTGAGTCTAGTAGAGCAGACTATAGTTGAGGGGTGGCGGGGGCAGAGAAGGCTTCCCTGAGGATTCCTTTGCCCCAGAAAGGCAACTGGGACTCTTCGGAAGAAGAACTCTGTGGTTCTTACTAGAAATGTGCTTTTCTTGGACAGTTATCATATGATCTCACTAATAGGTGGAATTTAGGAATCAAGGCAGAGGATCCTAGGGGAAAAGAGGAAAAAAATGAAACAGGACGAAACCAGAGAGGGAGACAAACCATAAGTGACTCTTAATCATAGGAAACGAACTGAGGATTGCTGGAGGGGAGCGGGGGTAGAGGAGTGAGGTAACTGGGTGATGGACATTGGGGAGGGTATGTGTTGTAATGAGCACTGGGTATTATATAAGACTAATGAATCACAGACCTGTACGCCTGAAACAAATAATACATTAAAAAGCTTCCAAATCTCAGACAACCAGTCAAACTAGAAGGAGCGGTGTCTAGAATTGCTTTCCTTTTCCTGTTATGCATGCATTTTTAACTAAAATAACTGCATAATAAAAATGTGCTTTTCTCAGTTTAACATTTTGAAGAAAGATGATCTCTAGTGCAAATATCTTAAAAAATCTAAAAAGATGCATGGTGAGAGTTGCACCCAAACTCCTGCCCCTACTTGCCCAGTTCCTATCCCCGACCTCTACAGGCAATTCCCTTTATCCTTTCCTAGTGGATTGAGCTCCCACTCAACAGGCAGAGTGGCAGGTACTGGCTGAAGAAAGCCTTGGTTCGGGTGCACGGAGATGGTGAGTGCCCAGGGCCAAGGGGATGGAGGTTTGTTTTGTTCTGTTTTGTTTTGTTTTTTTTTAAGTAGACTCGTGGAGCCCAACTTGAGGCTTGAACTCATCATCCTGAGATAAAGACCTGAGCTGAGATCAAGACTTGGACACTTAACTGACGGAGCCACCCAGGCATGCCCACAGGGTGGAGTTTTTTAATGAAAATCTAAATACATATTTTTTGGCTCTCTTTTTTACACAAGGAGAACATTAAGTATAAAGTTTGCTGCTTTGCTTTCTTAGTATATCTGGGACTCTTTCTAGATCAGGACAGAAAGCTTTATTTTTTTATAGCTGCATAGTATTCCATTGCAAGGGTGCCTTTTACCAAGTATCTGGAAGTCTTCTCTTGATGGGCTTTAGAATCCTAGAATTTGAAAGCTGCACGGTATTTTTTTTATTTATTTATTTGTCAGAGAGAGAGAAAGCGAGAGAGCGAGCACAGGCAGACAGAGTGGCAGGCAGAGGCAGAGGAAGAAGCAGGCTCCCCGCCGAGCAAGGAGCCCGATGTGGGACTCGATCCCAGGACGCTGGGATCATGACCTGAGCCAAAGGCAGCCGCTTAACCAGCTGAGCCACCCAGGCGTCCCTACACAGTATTAAAGAAACCTTACATTCCTGGGTCTTCATTTTACAGAGAAGGAAATTGAGATGCAAAGATGTGAACACAAGGGGTGCCTGGGTGGCTCAGTGGGTTAAGGCTCTGCCTTCAGCTCAGGGTCTTGGGATGGAGCCCTGCATTGGACTCTCTACAGAGCGGGGAGCCTGCTTCCCTTCTCTCTCTGCCTGCCTCTCTGCCTCCTTGTGGTCGGTCTCTCCCTCTGTGTCAAATAAATAAATAAATAAATCTTAAAAAAAAAAAAAAAAGATGTGAACACAGACAGGTAGTCATAGAGCTGGAAACAGTATTCAGGTTTCCTGACTTCGCCCCTCAGTCAAATCAGGATAATTAGTTCCAGGGAAGGCAAGTATCATAACACCAAATGATTGCAAACCAAGCCTTTTTGAAAGATAAAAGGTAGCTGTGGGGAGGGTGAGGCTCAGACAACAACCCAGAGCAAGTGAAATCACTGGCTTTAACCAGTC
>PISX010031483.1:0-17335 GCA_004024625.1 Mellivora capensis
GGAGGAAGCAGGCTCCCCACTGAGCAGAGAGCCCGACGTGGGGCTCGATCCCAGGACCCTGGGATCATGACCTGAGCCGAAGGCAGAGGCTTTAACCCACTGAGCCACCCAGGCGCCCCCGAAGGCAGAGTCTTAACCCACTGAGCCACCCATGTGCCCCAATGGTTGCCTCTTTGATGAACTGACAGTTTATAAGCTGTGTCTTCTGTATGGCTCGTAATATTCCTTCTCCTAAGTCCGCTTTGTCTAATTTAAGTATATTTCCTCCAGTGTTCCTTTAGTTACTGCTTGTAGGGCATAGCTTTTTCAATTCTTTTGCTTTTAACCTTATCTGCGTCTTTATATTTAGAGTGAGACCTTCCACATAGCCATGTCTTGCCTGTTTCATGCATTTACAGTTACCATAATCCTTGATACGGTTGGATTTAAGTGTATATTCTTGGTCTTCGTTTGCTATTCACCCATCTTTGTTTCTTTGATCCTCTTCTGCGTCCTCTTGGATTGCATAGTTTTTTAGTATTCCACTTTATGTCCCCTGAATGCATTTTGATTTGTTTGATTTGTGTTTAGTGGTTGTCCTGGCCATTACAATACACATTATTAACATATCACAGTTGAATTACTATTATACTATTTCACATATGGTATGAAAACCTTGGGGCGCCTGGGTGGCTAAGTGGGTTAAGGCCTCTGCCTTCGGCTCAGGTCATGATCCCAGGGTCCTGGGATCGAGCCCCGCATCGGGCTCTCTGCTCAGCGGGGAGCCTGCTTCCCCTCTCTCTGCCTACTTGTGATCTCTGTTTCCCTCATATTTCCCTCATATTTCCATTTACTCGTTCCCATTCTTTATATATTGTTATATGTTTCACTTTACATGTTATAAGCTCCGAATTACATTGTTCTTATTTTTATTTTTTTATTTTTAAAAAAGATTTATTTTTTTATGTTAGAGATTGCATGTGTGCATGCAAGTGGAGGAGAGGGGCAGAGGGAGAGAATCAGGTAGGCTCCCCACTGAGAGCACACTCCCCTATTTTTATTTTTAATAGTAAGTTGTTTTTAAGATATTAAGAAAAGGAGGGGTGCCTGGGTAGCTCAGTCAGTTAAGCTCCTCAAGTCAGTTAAGACCTCGGCTCAGGTCATGGACCCAGGATCCTGGGATTGAGGCACATGTTGGGCTCCTTGCTCTGCAGGGAGCCTGCTTCTCCCTTTCTCTCTGCCCTTCCTCCCCACTCATGCTCACATGCACTCACTCTCTCTCTCAAATAAATAAAATCTTTAAAGGAAAAAGAAATTAAGAAGAGGAAAAAAAGCCTGGTGTTTTCATATCTGTCTGCATAATTATCAATACAGACCCTCTTCATTCCTTCTTTTAGTTCCAAGGTTTCTAACGGGCATCATTTCCCTTCACCCAGAAGAGTGTTGTTCAGCATTTCTTGTAATGTGGCTGTTCTGATGGGTTCTCACAGCTTCTGCTGATCTAAAGATGTCTTTCTGTTGTCTTCCTCCTTGAGAATCTTTTGCTGGATATAGAACTCTAGTGTTCCTCTTTTTTTCTTTTCAGCACTTAAAAGTGTTCCACGATCCTTTAGCTTGTGCTGTTTAGAATAAAAAGTCAGCTGTTACTATTCTCTCCCTCTAGGTGACATGCCTTTCTGTTTGTTTATATCAAGGTTTCTTGTTTTTCTCTTCCTCCTTTCCTGCCTTCTTCTGGCTACCATCACGATCTTCCCTTTTGTCTTTGCCTTTCAGCAGTTTTACTACGATGTGCCCAGGGATGATTTTCTTTGAATTTATTCTTTTGGGGGTTTGCTGAGCTTCTTGGAACTGTGGCTAGATTTTTTTTTTTTTTCTGTCAAATGTGGAAAATTTTCAGCCTTTGTTTCTTAGTATTTTTTATGCCCACTCTTTTATCTCCTGAGATTCTAATTACATGTATATTAAACCACTTGGTATTATCCTGGGTTACTTGTTTTTTCCTCTTGCTTCAGTTTGAATAATATCTATTGACCTCTCAAATTTCAAGTATCACAGATCTCGTCTTTGTCAGGGTTCAATCTGCCACTAAGTCCGTTCAGTGGATTTTTCTCATTTGTAGAATTTTCATTTAATTCTTTAGCATTTCTCTCTCTTCCTCAATTTCCCATGTTTTCACCTATTCTAACCTTTTTTTTTTTTTGAATGAGAGAGCGAGCAGGGGCAGGATGGGGCAGAGGGAAAGGGAGAGAGAGAGGCTCTCAAGCAGGCTCCATGCTCAGCACAGAGCCTGACATTGGGCATGATCTCACGACCCTGAGATCATGACTTGAACTAAAATCAAGAGTCGGATGCTTAACCGACTGAGCCACCCAGGTGCCCCTCTAGCCATACTTTACTGTAAATTTTTAACATATATTTTAATAATTGCTTTAAACTTCTTGTCTGCTAATTCCAATGACTTGGTCACCTATGGGTTTGCGTCTATTGATTTTTGTTTTCTTGATTCTAGATCAGATTTATTCCTCCTTCACATATGTAACAGTTTTTTTTAAGTAGCTCAGATATTGGATATTAAAGGACAGTGGGGGATGAAATATAGTTTGTTTAGTTCTGTTTATTTCCAGGAGAATAAGCCCTTTCCTCTGTCTGGTGGTTAAGGTGGGGGCCTGATTATTCATATTCCCCCTAGAGCTCTGGCTGAGATAACTTTTATTTGGTGAGTTCACTTCTGATTAACCCCAACTACAAAACCCCGTGCCATCACAGCTGGGGTAGGGGGGCCCTGATCTTTTTTAGATCTTCGAGTATTTGAGCTAGGAAGGGGTCAGACTGCGGTTCCAGACAGCTTTGTTCATCTTTGCATTAAACTCAGGTGGGGCCCCAGAATGTAAGCTCAGCAGGAATGCATTGGTTTCATGACAATAAGGGTTGAAAGCCTCTCTCTGCTTCCCTCCCCGCTCCGAAGCCTCTCTAATCTCACCTCCTACTCCTTCCTTCACCACCCTCCGCCATTGATGCTGTTCACTCTCCTGTTCCTGAAACAAGCCAAGGATGCTCTTGTTTTAGGTCCTGTGTACCTGCCTGGAGTGCTGTCCCCTCAGATCTCCACAGAGCTCTCCCTCACTGAATTCATGTCTCTGATCAGATACCACCTTTTTCCAGAGGCCTTCCCCTACCATCCTGCATAGAAGATCATCCTCTCCCACACCATGTTCTCCGTGTTCCTCCCTTATCCTGCTTAATTTTTTTCGAAGGCACATATGACCATCTGTTTTTCTAAGTATTTATTGATGATAATCTCTAGAGAAAAGATTTTCAACCACTTCCAGAGGAGGCTTCCAGTAAAACTAGTTTAGAATCTCTCAGAACTTAGAATTGTCAGAACTCCTTGGACCTCGATGGAGGGTAGTCTCTGTCTGAAAAGGAATATATTTAATATTCTAGGAACTGTTGACCTTCAAGGACATATCTGTGGACTTCACCCAGGAGGAGTGGGGACAGTTGCCCCTTGCTCACCGGAATCTGTACCGGGAGGTGATGCTGGAGAACTATGGGAACCTGGTCTCAGTGGGTAAGGACGGTTGAGACATTCACCCAGAAAACCTGCCCATTACAGGAGAGTCATTATTTCTAAATTATCAGATGTTGTGGATTCCCTGGAGTTTGGCCTTGGGTTTCTTTTCTTTTTTTTTTTTTTTTTTTAAGATTTTATTTATTTATTTGACGGAGATCACAAGTAGGCAGAGAGGCAGGCAGAGAGAGAGGGGGAAGCAGGCTCCCTGCTGAGCAGAGAGCCCAACGTGGGGCTCGATCCCAGGACCCTGGGATCACGACCTGAGCCGAAGACAGAGGCTTCAACCCATTGAGCCACCCAGGCGCCCCTGGTCTTGGGTTTTGTATTAGAGATGTCTCAGTCCTTGGGGATACAGCTTTACTTGGTAGAGCTAGAATAGAAAGACATTCTGTGGTGCCCCTTTCCATCTTTAGAGACCCTGAATATCAGAGGACTAGAATGACATTCTGGGGAGGGTTCTTAGAAACCAACATAAGCATTCATACTTCTTCTTCTTCTTTTTTACTTTATAAACAGGATATCAACTTTCCAAACCTAGTGTTATATCCCAGTTGGAGAAAGGACAAGAACCATGGATGACAGAGAAAGAAGGCCGAGAAGATCCCAGTTCTGGTGAGACTAAGACAGGTAGTACATTTTAATATGTAGGCCAGAGTCCCTGAATTCTTCCCACAGCCCCTGGACAGGACATGAGCTAAACCCTGACTTCACCCCGCCCTCCATTTCCTTCACCTGACCTTGCAAAAGTCTCTTCACAGTTGGAGGGAAGGGAATCTTGTCTTCATTAAGGTTAAACTTGACTTTCCCTCTTTTCTCAGTATCCTGACCTCTGAATTGAAAGCTCCTTTCTCTAAGCAGTAAGTTGTGCATGGTCTCTCCTCACAGGAAACACCTCTTTTCAGGAGTCTCACTGCATTTGACAGATCTTTAATTTTCCCTCTTGCATTCTATTTCCACTTTTTGCTAACTTCCATTTTACAATTTCAGCTTTGATTCTCACTCTCTTTTAAACTCGTGTATCTTTTGTATTTTTGTAACTACTGTATGAAAATTCTTGCAAGAGAAATTACCACAGGATACTTTCTCCCCAAATTCAGTGGTCCTTAACAATCTCCTTAAATTTTGCTTTATTATGAAATATTTTAGGTGTTCAGTAAGAGATAGAGAACATTATAACAAACTTCTATGTAGCTTCCAACTAGATTAAGATAAAAAAGAGTTGAAGCCCTGCTGTGACCCTCCTACCTTTTCAAATAACCAGCTCTTCAGAGTTTAAATATAGTCATTTTCACACGTGTCTTCATACTTTTATTACATGTGTATATCCCAAAGCAATATATAATTTTGTTTTGCATGTTCTTATTCTTTCAATAAACCTTGTATATACTTCTACTTACTTTTCTCATTCAACATGGTTGATATCTGTGTTGCTCTAGTTCTTTTATTTCCATTGAGTCAGTAAACCACATTTTATTTAGCCATTTTCCTATTAATATGCATTTATATTTTTTCTGAGGTTGAGGGTTACCAAGATGCAGTGTCTTCCTGTGTACATAGGCAAGGATTTCTGAGATGTCTGGTGGGAGCAAAATTGTTGGGTCATGGTGTATATGCACCTTCATTTTGTTGCACTACAAAGCAGTTGCACCAATTTGTACTCCCATCAGCAAGCTTTAAGAGTTTCCAGAGCAAATTTTAAAATTATCGTAGGGGTGCCTGGGTGGCTCAGTCAGTTGAACATCCGACTCTTGATTTCAGCTCAGGTCAGGATCTCAGGGTCGTGGGATCGGGCCCCATCTCAGACTCAACACTCAGCGTGGAATCTGCTCCAGATTCTTTCTCCCCTCTGACCCCACCCCTCAAATAAGTAAAGTTTTTAAAAAATAAATAAATAAATAAATAAATAAAATTATTGTGAATTTATGGGTGAGTATGGTATCTTGTTGTGTCTTTCATTTTCCTGATTACTAGCAAGAGGAGAATACTTTTCATGTTTATTGACCATCCAGAATTCTCATATGTAAATTGTTTATGTCCCTTGCCAATTGTTCCATTATTATCTCTGTTCTGGATCATAGAAAAATGATGTAATATTTATTATCTTAAATTTTAAAAATTTAGATATTCATATTTGGAATTAATTCATCTGGAATTATTTTATATGTAGTATGAGGTGAGGATCTACTTTGACTTTTTCCACATGGATGATCAGTCCAGGAACCATTTATTTAATAGTTAATGACACTCTGTTACCTCTCAAGCTTCCTTATATACTTGGGTCTGTTGTAGGCACTTTGTATTCTGTTCTGTTTTTCTATTCTAGCCCTACTCTAATGGCAAGCTAATTACTGTATTTCATTGTGAAACTGCATATTTGATAGAGGTAGTTCTCCCATTTTGTTCTTCAAAATTGTCCAGGTTATTCTTAGCCTCTGGCTTTTTCCATATAAATGAGTGCATCAGATTTCTCACACACACACACACAGTATGTGCATGTGCACAAATACTCCAGTGGTATTTTGATTGGAATAGAAGTGGCTTTACAGATCAACTTTGGGGGGAAATAATATTATGATACTGAGTTTTATTATTCCAGAAACATGGTATATTGCTCCATTATTGGTATTTCCTAACGCTTTTAAAAATAAAGTTTCAGAATTTTCCCTATGAGGGTTTTCCTTCATATTACATCTTTTAGGTTCGTCTTAAAGACCTTATATTTTGCTATCATAGATCATGTGTATATTATATTTTAAAAATATATTTATTTATCTTAAATATTTTATTTGCTTATTTGATAGAGAGGTAGAGAGAGCACAAGTAGGTGGAGTGGCAGGCAGTGGGAGAGGTAGAAGCAGGCTCTCTGCTGAGCAGGGAATCCGATGTGGGCCCGATCCCAGAACTCTGGGATCATGAACTGAGCCAAAGGCAGATGGTTGAATGACTGAGCCACCAAGGTGCCCTGATAGTATATTTTTAAATTATGTTTTCTGTTTGTTGTTGGTGTGTAATAGCATATTTGATTTTATATATTGATCTTATAGCTAGCCACCTTGTTTTCCTCCATTATTAATTCTAATAATTTGTTTATATATTCTCTTGGGTTTTCTCTTTTTCAACTTCTCTCTTTCCCTGTCCTCTTCTCTTCTGCCTCCCATATTCAGGACTAGAATAAGAAGCCTACAGAATATAGACTCTATTACTGCTTTTAGTCATTAAGAATTTGGAAGTACTGGGGCACCTGGGTGGCTCAGTTGGTTAAGCGAGTGCCTTTGGCTCAGGTCATGATCCTGGAGTCCCGGGATCGAATCCCGCATTGGGCTCCCAGCTCCACGGGGAGTGTGCTTCTACCTCTGACCTTCTCCCCTCTCGTGCTCTCTCACTCTCTCTCTCTCAAATAAATAAATAAAATATTTAAAAAAAGAATTTGGAAGTACTAATGATCCTTTTGTGTTGAACAAAAAAATCTTATAAGAAGTTATACCTTTCAGGATACAGATCTGTCAGTTGAAACATTGGTAAAGGGTACAACAAATTATCAGGTAAAAAAGCTAGTCAGAATTTTAAAGGTTAAAAGATATTTTCAGGGGTACCTGGGTGGTTCAGTTAAGTGTTTGACTCTTGATTTTGGCTTAGGTCATGATCTCGGAGTTGTGAGATTGAGCCCCGATGGGCATGGAGTAGAGCCTTCTTAAGATTCTGTCTCTCCCTCCCCCACTCTCAAAAAAGATAAAAGATGTTTTCATAGAACATAGCAATAATAGCAACATAGTCGGGGTTTCTTACAAGTCTCCTTTCTAGGGACAGACTAATAACCACAGAAAGTAGAACAATGTAAATATTAATACAATTCACTAAAAGCTTAATGTTTTTATGAAAGTTCTTAGTTCAGACCTTATTTTTTGAACAAGCTTCTCCTGTTGCTGATCATGTGGGGAGATGGTTTTCTAACAGTAGTTGTCGATGAAAAGGATATTCATAAGCCATCACTCTGAAATTTCTTAATTTAATATTAGAAAGAATAGGTCTAATGTGCTCAAATTTTACTCTGCATATTAAATCACACATTTTTCTTATTTACTGTTTCTTAACTTCCCATTACCTTCCATGGTTGCATCACCATCTTCAATTGTGCAGTTGACCCTTGAACAACACTGGTTTATACTACATGGGTCCACTTATATGTGGATTTTTCACAGCACTATAAATGTATTTTTTCTTCCTTATAATTTAACATTTTCTCCTTATTGTAAGACTATAGTGTATGATACATATAACAAAAAAATTATTAATTGACTTATCAGTAAGGCTTCTAGGCAACAGGAGGCTATTAGTTGTTAAGTTCTGGGGGGGAGTCAAGAGTTATATTGGATATTTTTACTGCATTGGGGTTGGTATTCCAACCCCCATGTTGTTCAAGGGTCAACTGTAATCAGAGCCTCGTACGTAACGTGTAGTTATCCTAATTTCTATTTCCTACTCATTGCAATAAATGATTTTTCAAAGCATAATGAATAGGAGTTACTTGCATTTCTTTCCCTTTCTTTCAGACTTGAGAACTAAAACAGAAACCGATGCATCAACTGCAAAGAATGACATTTTACAGGAACAGTTTTATCGTGGCATTATGATGGAAGGGTTCCTGAGAGATGATGGCATTTATTCCACACTGAGAAAAGTCTCTAAATATGATGGTGACTTAGAAAGGCACCAGGAAACCCATGGGAGAGATGTAAGACAAGCCATCCTGACCCACAAGAAGAGTGGCCAAGAAACTAACAAATTTGGGGGAAATATTGTCAGTTCAAATGTTATTATAGAGCAGAGGCACCGTAAATGTGATACACCTAGAAAGAGGAACAAATACAAGTTAGACCTGATCAGTCATCCAAGTTACATAAGAACAAAAACCTATGAATGTAACATATGTGAAAAAAACTTCAAACAACCCATTCATCTCACTGAACACATGAGAATTCATACTGGTGAAAAGCCTTTTAGGTGTAATGAGTGTGGAAGGGCCTTCAGTCAAAGTGCATCCCTGACTACGCACCAGAGGATCCATACTGGCGAGAAACCCTTTGAATGTGAAGAATGTGGCAAAGCCTTCCGACATCGCTCATCTCTTAATCAGCATCACAGAACTCACACAGGAGAGAAACCCTACGTGTGCGATAAATGTCAGAAAGCTTTCAGCCAGAACATTAGCTTGATCCAGCATCTGAGAACGCATTCTGGAGAGAAACCCTTTACGTGCAATGAATGTGGGAAAACCTTCCGACAGGTCAGGCACCTTAGTGAACACATAAGAATTCACACTGGGGAGAAGCCCTACGCATGCACTGCGTGTTGTAAAACCTTTAGCCATAGAGCGTATCTAACACATCACCAGAGAATCCATACTGGGGAGAGACCCTATAAATGCAAGGAATGTGGGAAAGCCTTTAGGCAGAGGATACACCTTAGCAACCATAAAACTGTTCATACAGGAGTGAAAGCATATGAATGCAGCCGCTGTGGAAAAGCCTACCGGCATGATTCCTCCTTTAAGAAACATCAGAGACACCACACTGGAGAAAAACCTTATGAATGTAATGAGTGTGGAAAAGCCTTCAGCTATAACTCATCACTTAGCCGACACTATGAGATACACAGGAGGAATGCCTTTCAAAATAACGTGTGAAAATAGATTACTCAACATGAGAACAAAAGCCAGCTCTAAATCAATGATTCTGTGTTTTTAAATTCCAGGATTCTGAATTTGAGTAATTGGTATCATGATGCCAGCTTTTAATTTTGCCCATTATGTAAATAAACAGTACATCGATAACTACTATCTACTAACACCTCCATATAAAGTACTTAAGAATAAAGGATGGTCCTTCAAATTAAATTCAGCATTATGGAGAGTGCACACATAATTGTTATCTTTCTGATTTCATGGTGGATCAGCTGTTCTCCATGGCCATTCACTGATTTATAGACATCCCAACAATTGGGATGAACTGTTGAAAAGGTCACCACCCTTATTTTTTAAGTAGACTTTTATTTTTTCAATTGGGAAACTTAAAAATGGGATAAGGCTCAAAAGGCATAGGCAGTCATATAAGGGAAGTCCTTTTCCTACATCCCCAAATTTTTACGGAGGCAACCATTTCTTATAACATTTTTTTTGGTGTACCCTTCCAGAGATTTTTGTATTTGTATCCAAGAGAATACAAATGAAGAGTTTTTAAGCCTAACACATCTGCACTTTACTTTTATCATTTAACCATTTATCACGAAAGTCATTCCATATTAGTGGATAAAGTGCCTACTAGTTCCTTTTTACAACTGCATAGTATTCTGTGGTTTGGGTGTACTTTAATTTATTTAGTCAGTTCACTATGGATGGACTTTTGGATTTCCATTCTTTTGTTGCAATGAATAGTCTTAAATATTTTTAAATTTCTCAGACACATAAGTAGACATGTAGGGTAAATTTTGAGAACTGAAATCTCTTACTAGAGGGCATGTGCATTTTTATGATGGATATTGCCAAAACTGGCCTTCATAGAGAGGTTGGACCGTTCTATTTTCCTACCAGCAAGATAGAGAACTGTAGGACCCACTTGATGCTGAAGCATGTCCTGGACCAACTGCCCTTTTAATCATCAGAGAAGTATCCGTTTGTCTCAGTAACTTAGCCCAGAAGTACCAGCTGAGCTGCAGCCCCAGGAAGAGTGGTGCTTGTCGTTCCTGGAGCCAGAGAAGAATCTGCATCTTCCTGAAGCCAAGCCCACCAAAATCTCAGCTGAAGAAGGAGAAACCCTTTTCCCACCAACTGCTCCAGTTCTTAATTCTGAGGCTGGAGCTGCCTCATCAGTGAGAGTCCCTTTAAGGAGACCAATACACTTGTCATAGCAAGTAAAATTGTGGCTGCAGCCCTTCTGATGGGATGGAGGGACACGGACAATTGAGTCAGGGTACTCGGGATGGCAGGGTGTACTATGGATGATCAACCCACAGCCTTTTACAGGATGGTCATGTTAGCAAGTTACAGTTAACACACGGAGGAAGACAGGAAAGAGGTAGGATGTGACTTTCTAATAAGCGTTAATGAATGAATGAGAGCATTAATTAACATTGCTTATGTCTGAGAAAATTGAGCACCAAGACTAGGACCACATGGTTTTGTACATGTTCATTTTTCAATTTGGTAAACATTTACCAAACGTATTACAATTTTAGTGATTCTGTGAAATAGTAATGGAGTTCCCCTTATCTCCATCCCACTGCCACTACTCGTGATAAACCAAAGCCTGGCACTTAGGTCTTCCTTTGTAACTAGTGCTACTTTATAGTTCCATCTCCTATTTTCCTCTTTCCTATGTGGGCTCTGACTAAACTCAGATTCGTTGAGACTCTTTGATCAAATAACACAAATCATTTGGGGGCGATTTAAGTCTAAAAGTGGGAGTGTTATTAGAGGGATATTGGGGTATCCTGTAATTCATGGACTGCAACACATTCTAACAGTAGACTTGAACTAGGACCTGAAGTGCTTGAGAAAACCCAGGCAGCTTTCTCTCCATCTCTCACAGGAGCTTTTTATGTCTTTTTTTTTTTAACACCTTATAGCAAATCACAGTTACCATCAGCTCCAGATTTTATATATATTGTTTCCATCATCCAGAAAAAAGATACTGTCTTCTCTTTCTTCTTTCCAACTTTAAAATCCTAGGGAAGGTCTTATATTGGCCCAGCCAGGTCAGGTGCCCACCTCTAGGTAGGCAGAGAACTTCTGTGGGAACCATGTGGATGGTGTGAATTGGGTGGGTGGTTTGGGGGGTGGGGTGTCTGGAGGGGCAAGAGAACAGAAAGGGTTACTGTTCATAGAATTCCAGATCCTAACTCACTCTTTGATACCAGTGCATAGGACCAGATTTTTAGAACTGGAAAGGGTGTAGGAATTTACTTAATTAGAACTCCTCACTTTAGGGATGCGTGAGAGGCTCAATCAGTTAAGTGTCTGCTTTCGGCTTAGGTAATCATCCCAGAGTCCTGAGACTGAATCCTTGATTTACTCCTTGCTCAGCAGGGATCCTGCTGCTTCCTCTGCCTGCCACCCTGCCACTCCTCCTGTTGTGCTCTCTCTTTCACACAAATAAATAAAATCTAAAAAAAACCAAACAAACAAAACAAACACCCCACTTTATAGATGAAGAAACAGAGAGTGCCCTTTAATTATTCATGTCCTTTATTTGTGTTTTTGAGCATTTTTTTCTCCAGGTTTAGCCTAGCTTTACAAACACCCACCCTTAATGGCTATACTAAACTGTTCTTTGACATTCTAAGTTTTATTTCTTAGACCTGCTACTGCTTCAGGAGATCTTAACTTTAGAGCCTATCCATTGGTTTTGCCTATTTTTGCCTGTTCCTTCTTTCTGGTTATCTTACAGGCACTTCTCCCTTGTTGATCACATAAATGCTCTTTCCTGGCCTGGGTCCCTTAGTCATGTGCTTTCCCCAAGCTACACATTTTGTCTAACTGATTTTGTTAACATCTCAACACTTTTTAAATCTACGTCTATATCTTAGGAATGTCTCCTGAACTCCAGAACGTCATAGTCAGCATCCTACTGAATATCTCCATTTGGATATCCCATAGTCACCTCAAAGTATGTCCAAAACCCAACTCATAATCTTCTCAATAAAATTTGTATCCTCAGTCCAGTGAGTGCTACCACCCTCTTTCCAGTTCTCCAGTTTAAACTTCCTCCTTATCCATCACCTCTCTCAGTCACTAAGTCCTATATATTCTATTTGGCATCTCTTCACTATCTTCCTCTCTGTTCCCATTGTCAGTTCTCTAATTAGGCTGTTAGCATGTCCTAACTGCTTAAATGGGATTCCAACTGGTTTTTCTATAATCTGGATTCATCATTTTTTTTTCAAGTTTGGTATTAATTTTATTCTATTTTCTGTATAACTTTAAGTACATAAAGGTTTATTTCCACAGGCCTCAGGAAATGGGTAGAAGTCACAGGACAATCTCTCTTCCCACCAAAAAAGTTGCATATTTTGGTAAGTGTCCTAGAGAGAAAAACTATAATTTACATTAGCAGTGCTGTGCAAGATTCTTACATAAGACCTAAAACCAGGCTGCAGTGGAGATTTTAGTCCTTTGTTCAGGTGCCTGGACAGAAGCCAAAAGCAGGTGAGCATGACAGGACAAAGGAGGCAGTGAAGGTGGAGGACAGGCACCCAGCATGGAAGGAGGAAGGAATTCCAGATCCCTTGGAATGGTGTGTTTTCCTTTTCTCCCCCCCCCCCCTTCCTTTGTTTAAGTCGTCTCTGTAGGAAGGTGCTGGGCAGGGATCCCAGGGAAAGGAAGGGGCCAAGACTCCTTAACTGGCCTGGGTGCAGGGCACTGCCACAGCGGCTGACACGGGAGAACCTACTCTCCCAGGTTCAGGCAGACCCAGGATGGAATGCAGAATGAAAGGAATGCTTATGGGAAACAATTCTGCTTGGAATGCTAGCTGGCCAGCTTCAGCCTTTGGTCAGGTACAACCCCTGCCTCACTTGTCAACAGTGAAAAATTAGTCTGGTTAGAAGAACCCGCTAGAATCACACTGGCCTCTGCTACCTTCACGCTCATTGTTAGAAAAAGGTGAACTTGTGTGAACATTCTGATGTTAATCCCCGGGGACTGCTTTAGCCTTCCCAAAGACTGTTGGTCAAATAGCCTGCAAAGGCTGGAAGCTTAGACACACCAGTGCTGGTGTGCGGTTCCTTAAGGAGGGACTGGCGGTGTGGTTGAGCCGATAGGGAAAAGCCGCACCTTCCTGCAGAAGATGAACTGACCTGCTCTCCCGCCCCAAATCTCAGCCTGAGGTATATTTCAGTGAAGGCAGGTAGCTGTGCTTCTCAAAGCAGAGAAGCAGTTGAAGAGCAGAAAGGTAGAGGAAACCTAGAAAAGAACCATCTTGATACATGTTTATTCCATGGTGTGAGGGAGAGGGCAAAGAACCCAGTGGCACTTCGCTGTGGTGACCAACTTCTGCCCATTCCATAGGGTCTTGAACTGCTCAGGGACTGGGAATTTATTAAAGTCATGGCCTTCTGCAAGAATGAGGACATTCATCTCAGAAGATTTGGCACTGGGGTGCGCCTGGGTGGCTCTGTCAATTAAGCATCTATCTTCAGCTCAGGTCATGATCCCAGGGTCCTGCTCAGTGGGGAGTCTGCTTCTCCCTCTCCCTCTGCCCCAATACCCTGCTCATTCCCCCTCTCTCTCTATCTCTTCTTCTGTCTCTTAAATACATAGATAGATAGATAGATAAATAAATAAAATCTTTTCAAAAAGAAGGTTTGGCAATAACCATCTTGCAATCCAGGGAATTCTTGCTCAGGTAAACGGGCAGTCATCTGTTTTGTTGATGAAAATTGTTGGCCCTTTACGCATTACCTGAATTTTGACATCCTACTATTGATTATATCCATAATGCCCACCAAGTCATCAAACACCAGACCAAGTTTCTTAGTTATCTACTGTAATGGAGTTTATTTTGCCCTTGATTTGCAATGTCGTGTTGACACACTTGTATATGTAAGCCACCTGTTTCAGCTTTGTGTCATCAGTCACCAGGTTGGGAATATTCTCGTGATTTTCCACTCTCCACTTCTTGCCCTCCAGTTCCAGTACGGCTGGCTCCTTCTTTGTGGTTGGTCTGAGGAATGGGCTGACTCCTGGTTTAGGTGCAGAGAACAGTTTGGGGCCACTTAGTGCTGGACCACCCTGAGCCTTCAGGGGAGGGTTCCTGTCATCTGGACACAGGATTCTGTTACTGTGTCTTTGTGTCATCAGATACAGCTTTCAGGGAATGTGTGATGCTCTCCCCCTTGTTTGCTGAGTGGGAAGCAGACTCATCTGAGCCTGAACTGGGGGACTGGGTGGTGGTGGATCTCATGGGGGAGGAGGAGGACCCGATCCAGCAGAGGGGCCAGATGGCAATGCACTCAGTTCTTCTGCCACAGGCTCCGTTTTGGTCCAAGCCAGTCCAGTGGGACATAACTCCTTAATGTAAGCCTGTAGCTCTGTCCATATCCTCAGGTAAGCTTTGATCCAGTGCACATGCTTCTCATCGACATCTTTGTACTCCTTGAGGACCAGGTTTGTATAAAACATGGCTGCATCATTCATTTCTTTCATGTAGGGACCAGGCTTGGGAGCCAGAGCCACCCAACCTAGACCCTGGATATTTTTCCTGATTGCTGACAGGTGATTGAACAATGTGCTGCCTTGGTTCATCTCCAGAAAGGTTCTTGGATCTGCTCTGAGCTGGGTGCCAGCAAATCAGAAAGCTTATTGCCTGCTGACTGCTGGCGCTGAGAGGCTGTGACCAAGAGAGCCTGCTCCAACTTCAGCCCTGTGTGGACCATCTCTGCATGTTTCTACACATCTCCCCCAATTTCTTTACTGATCTGCAGGTACTCTGCCACAGACCTGGCAGGCAGTGAGTCAAATAGTTGCACATATGGAGTGGCTCCTGCTTTGGGAGCACTGTCTCCATACCCACAGTGAACGTCAGAGCCATGGGATTCTGCCTTCAGGAGGTCCACTGCCCTCCAGTCTTTCTACCAGATTTTGCATGTCAGCCACAGCATACCACCTGGTCAGAGTTCTGCCTCACTTCCAGACTTGGACTCACTTTTCTCTCCTCCCCACTGCTGCTAGAGTGATCATTCCAAAACACATATTGAATCAAACTTAATCTAATTGAATCACGTTGCTTAAAATCCCTCAATGAGTTCTCACAACTTGAAGATAAACTTCATCTTCTGTATTCTTCTTTTTTCCAAGATTTTATTTATTTATTTGATGATAGTGAGAGACACAGCAAGAGGGTGAACACAAGCAAGGGGAGTGGGAGAGGGAGAACAGGCTTCCCGCGGAGCAGGGAGCTGGATGCAGGGCTTGATCCCAGGATCCTGGGATCATGACCTGAGCCAAAGGCTTACACTCAACCAGTTGAGTGATCCAGATGCTCCTTCTGTATTCTTCTTAATACAGAACACCTGGCATAGAGCATTACCTATTTTTCTGGCAGTGGCTCCCAAATTTCCCCTCAAGCATACTTTGCTCCAGTCATTAAGATCTTAAGGCCTGTAAATATTCCATTCAATATATTACATGGTTTCTGGTCCTCAATTATGCTATTTTTCTTCCTTCTGCCTAATTTCTTTGTTCAGTTAGCTCCTACTTATCCTCCCAGATTAAATTTGTGTCACATCATCAGGGAATGCTGCACACAATTTATGCCTTCTCGGATCAACACTTGAATTTTTGGCTGAATTTACTAAATAAAGAGATAGGCCTTATCTTACAGGATTTTTAAAATCAAAGACTGACAACATGGAGTTTTAATTTTATAATATTACTCTGGAATCAGCATGTAAGACCATGGGATCAACATGAAGCAAGAGGTATAAATAGTACACCACTTCAATTTACTTTAAGTTGTTGCTTGTTTCACCTCCTTTTCTTATTCTTGCTACTATGGGTTTGCACTTCCAAAAAGAAAAAGAACAAAACAAAACATCTAATCTTTGCTCTAGGCTCTGTTTTTTGGAAGACTCTGGCTAAGGTAAGGTTATAATCCTGGTTCGATTAATCAGGGTCAAGGGGACAATTTTTGGATTTATCTTTGAGATATCAGGAAAAGAGGCTTCCTTCTTTGCCACTAGACACAAATCTGGAAGGCTATATTCCTGGAAGCTACTGGCAGTGGAAAAGGAGGTAGGCTCCTTGGAAATGGAGCAAACACAGAAGATCCAAGAAATGGAGACAGACAGCTCAATTCTGGTCACGCTATTTGATCCCTGGATCAAGCCTCAGCTGAAGGTAGAACCCTGGGTTTTCAATCTCTTATAAATGAATAAGTCCTAATTGATTCAGGCTTCATCAGAAGCTTTCTATTTTTAGAACCATACCTCAGTCTTACATCCTTAGTGCAGTCTGACATCCTTAGCTCATTTCCACCTCCCTCAACCTCATCACTTAGGGCCATCTTCTCTGGCTCTCTCCAAGCAAGCAATGCCCTTTTGAATTACCAGAAATAGGTGTTCGGCTAAAGAGAGGCTGATCTTAATATGTGGAAGAAAAGATTTTCAAATACAGAATATTGTCAATGGACTTCTCTTGAGCATATAAAAATTATATTAATAACTGTTCTAGCACCTGTGAGGAACACAAATGAGCAAAATAAATTCCCTGCCCTTGGGCTCTGATGCCCTAGAGCAGCTCATCCAAGAGAAATACAGTGTGAGGTTTAAAAAGTGGATTGGAGGAGCAAGATGGCGGAGAAGTAGCAGCTGAGACGACATCAGGCAGCAGGAGATCAGCTAGATAGCTTATCAAAACATTGCGAACACCTACAAATCCAACGGGAGATCGAAGAGAGGAAGAACAGCAATTCTGGAAACAGGAAATCGGCCACTTTCTGAAAGGTAGGACCGGCGGAGAAGTGAATTGAAAGCGACGGGAGGATAGACCGCGGGGGAGGGGCCGGCTCCCGGCAAGCGGCGGAGCCACGGAACACTAAATCGGGACTTTTAAAAGTCTGCTCCACGGAGGGACATCGCTCCAGAGGCTAAACCGGGGTGAAGCCCACGCGGGGTCAGCGTGGCCCCAGGTCCCGCAGGGTCACAGAAGGATCGGGGGTGTCTGAGTGTCGCAGAGCTAGCAGGTATCGGAGCGGGAAGCCGGCTACAGAGACAGAGCCGAGGAGTGAGCTC